>JAVFBW010076348.1:0-17125 GCA_034783835.1 Mopalia ciliata
CGGAGCCGTGCGGAGCCATCACTACTATTTATGTAGTGCGGAGCCGCCTCATACCGCCTCACAACCTCCTCACGAATACGCGCCGAGTTGCTCTGACTATACTACTCCTGTGCACTTAGAGCTAAGGGCAATATGCAGCCGATCTGTTTGCGATGCCTTTATATTACGTTCTGTGATTGTCTTTGTTTGTTGCCAGTGGTGTCGAGGGTGATTTCCTTCAACCATAGGGCTAACACACCGCCATATATTAGTGAAGAAACATGAAGTGCACGGTTAAACCTCAATCAAACATACACATATAATTGAGCTAGCATTACACCCCCTCCCTTCCTCTCTGACACACAAACTAACCAAACAGCATAAAAATGATTTTGATTTTGATATTATCTGTATCACAGCGCGTTAGAAGTGAGCTCTATGGATAATAATACTATTTTGTTTGTTAATCAAACGGGCTCTTTGTATAAACAGTATCGGCTCTATCATTACGTCTGACAAACCAGAGAACCAACATTACAAAAAAAGAACCCCAAAAAATCGGTAACATATGGCACTGAGTTAGAAAGCGTGCAAGGTCAGAAGAACATGCTGGTTTGTTTGATTGATTGGTGTTTAACAGAACATGCTGGTATGTACCGTGATAATATCAACAACAGATTTCTTGTTTTCTGTTGCTTTCCAATGTTAGTTTTAAATTTGATGGCTGTCTATGTTTTTCTTTTTACGTATCGAAGATACATGCTGATTTACACAATTCTATATCTGCTTGGAACATTGTACTTTCAATATAAATTCAAATTCCAAAAACCAATAAAATAACCTGATCAAAGAAAAGATATCTTTTGTATTATTTCACTTACATTTTTTGTCTCATGCCCATTCTGTTATATTCTGTGACCTAAGTCAAAATGCAAGCATTAAATTCCAATTAATTAAACAAGCCATAATCCCGTTGCTAATTAGTGTTTGCATACAGATAGGCCCTGACAAATCGGAGACCGGTAGTTGAGCGAATTCAGCACCAATTACAATTTTTTAGTGTGCATCTTCAGTGCTACAATCGTCATGTGGTATATTTTTTTGACTAGGAACCAAACCAGTATTATAACTCAAATCAAATAAGGTCAGGATATATACTAACAGGTATAAGAGAAAATAGTCGATATGCCTCTTAGCATCCAAAGCCAAGACATAATGGCTACATCAATAGTCGTTAGAACACTACCATCTGGACAATAGTGGCATGGAATTGAATGACTAAACGATAATTTCGTATACAACATATTGGAGATTTCTCCTATTCTGAAGTCATTTTATGCGCCTCTGGTTGTAATTCTGCCGTCGCCAAAGTGAATCTCAGTAATACACCATCATGTCGATTGTCAAATCAATAGGAGTTGTCGGTAACTGGCCGTACATTCGAGAAAGCTGAATGATTAGCCGATAATTCGGTGATTGCTCTATTCCGGTTCCATTTATTCTGAAACTATTTCTTCAAGATCTCGATAACTTGTCCGGATAGCACCATTTCTGATTTGTTTCAAAGCATCAGTTAACAAGGATTTCCAATCCACGTGACCACAACCGTGACTCAGCATTCGCTTGTCTGTTTTTATAAACGTGTACATTAGAACACTAGATCTGATAGAGAATGAACACACGACAGCGTTCATGTAGTTTGTTTACCATACCATTAGACTTTGACGAGACGAAAGACAATAGGATGTTTCAAGCTCATTTTACCAAAGGCGCAATAGGACTTGTGTTTGAACAAAAACAGGCAAACAGCCAACACGTTGTCTGACACGACACAGTGTCCTAATCCCACATTGGGGAAAGACACAGCGTTTAGGAGCGGCACGATCTGAGAGCATGATGCCGCTAAAAAGTGAAGATAGAAACAGTGATAATTTTTTTCTGTCCTTTTGTTGTGTAATGGTGGAATGTTTCGAGTGTAGTAAATCCCACAGAACATAGAACTTCGCATTGAATCGTTGTCAGTCTAACTATTTCATGTTTGAATGCGGGATTACTCTGCCATTTTATATAAACCCAAATACCATTGACCAAGGCTCTTAACGCAAATCAGTTCCCCAGCTTTAGCTTTGATGTAGCGTGCGCGCTTACTGGACCTACTCCATTGTACGGTTCACCGGATCGAGTCCGTCTGTCTACTATCCGGTATGTGAGTGCAGGAGTCACAAGATGTGGCTCCGGCAATCACAGGGGTGGCTTTTTCGAGGTTTTTAACCGTAATGAGGCTAGGGAAAGTGTACAGTGCACAATCCGGCATCATATAAGTGAAATACCCTTGAGTACGACGTTAAACCCAAACAAACAAAACCAACGAAGCAACGAAAACAAAACAAAAATTGCGGATGAGGTTGATGTAAATATCATCTTACGGATCCGGTTTGTTGAGATAGAGATATTTTTTTGATTTCCCGCTTATTACATATTCGAAATAAACTGCGTTGGATGTTCGAATTGATGATCTATGTAAACGTGATAAAAAGGGAACTATATTGCTAAACATATCTTTTATAAACCATGTCTTTTACTGTAGGCCTATGTGTTATTGGATGGATATTGATTTAGCCTTGGCTAGTTTCTGGTATAAATGGTATATGGGATCAGTATGATGAGAAGTTTCTGTACATCTGAGTTTGACTGAAAAAATTGACTTATCGAGCACAGCAGATAAAATATCTAAGCAAGGATTGATCACACTTTGTGGGAACAACATAGCGTAATGTCATCTGTTCCAAGTTCGAGTTTAATAGCACGTCATATATCTCGTCCCTTGTGGTCTTCGATGGACACTGCATGAATCTCATTTGTCTCTGGAGTGCGACAATCCCACGCACTGACGGTGTACTATACCACGTTTTATAATGCTTTTTTTAAACTGGTAAGTCCCTATATAAGCGAAATAGCCTAAATAGAATTCGAAAGACGTATTTAACAACGGATGGCTAACGTTTTGTAAAAAATAGGATCAAATCTCGTACAACGTACCACACGGTATTCAAATCACCATATAATACTTTAGAAATGAGCTTCCTGAGCATCGTGAAGTCCATACGATAATTGTTGTCTTTGTTTTTTTTTGCCAGTGGTTTCGTGGGTGACTTCTTTCACTCATTTGGGGAGAGTCGAGAGTGATTTTCCTGTTGCCCCGGTGCTCTCAGGACTAAGGGGCATCATGAGACCAATCTGTCATGGTATTATATCCTGTGCTGTAAGCCAGTGGGCTTTTTAGCCTACTTCGATGTACCGTTCACAGGATCGAGTCAGTCTGTCGAACCTCCGTTATATGAGTGAGTCACAATATGGGGCAATCGCGGGAGTGGTTTTTACGAGTTTCCATCCCGGTTTTCACCGTAATAAGGCAAGGGACAGTGTGAAGTGGACAATCCGTTGTAATATATAAAGTGAAGTACCCTTGAGTACGACGTTAAACCAGGCGTGACTGGCACGCCATTTGGGTGAAATATAACAAAAAAGTGCCCCAATAAAACAAACAAACTTACTGCGCCGCCATACATCCTCAAATTTGTGCGTTATACTCTACTTGAGGTTTACACCAGTAAACCAGTCGCAACTGGCCTGTGATCGAAATCTCGACCCATGACGTTACTATTGATATTAACTAGTGTAAATTCTCCACTGGGGATTAATATAGACTAGCACGCGGTAATTACTGTTACAGGCAAAAATTAATTATTATTTACATAAACGGTTGATATGAAAATCAATATATGGTTAATATCAAACAGTGTTTCCTAGTCTGGTGTATAAAATTGACACAGCTGGGAGAGTGTAGCATGATCGAAAAGAATGCTACCTGTGGCTGGCTATAATCAGATATAAAGTGGGCTTATGTCACAATGTGTAGCACATATTCAATGCTATGTACAGAAACATATATATGTCCCTGGGCTGGATACGGGTGTCATCAGAGTGTAAACCAACCTTAAATAGTTATTTTTATATTATTATATATAAAGTGCGACATCGATTGCATCATTATATAGGTTAAATCTACAGCCCTAAAGGTATGCATGTTTTAATCGTTAAACTGGAATAATCAAGGCTTGCAGCAGGTCGTTCCGCTCGAACAAATTCCAGAGCTTGTTATGTCAAAACTTCAGACTAAGGTCTACTTTGAAGTGATGCTGAAAAAGAATGTTTAAAAAAGTTCATCTTCATGTTAAGTAGGTAACGAACGAGCTCTAATTTTTTTAAATGAATTTGAATGAAAATGAAACCCCCTAAGAATATTCGTATTGTATCTGTCAGTATGTGTATAACAACAGTCTATAAAATTATGACAGGCCCCAAAACACGTGTACCTATTGGATGGATATATTTCACAATAACCCTTGATTAAATAACTGATAAACGTATAGATCACAATACGGTTAAATGAAATGTCTGATTCACTGCATAGCTTGCTGCATTGTACGTGTAAATCTTGCTTAGTTGTATCAGTCGAAAACAAAACTCACTTATAAAATAGTGTAATATATAAGAGTTATTTACAAGTTGTAGTTTATAAACCTGATAATAATTAGTATTCCACTTCGCAACGGAAATGGCTGAACAGATATATACAAATTTGCGTGTATAACTTAACATTACGTATCACGTATTTTAAGTATGGTTAACTTTTGCTAAGCCTGTGTAAAAAGGTATAGATTATTAAGGTCGATTTTCAGGCTTGTAGGTCAAGGTCAGTGGGGCTGTCTATTTGAATGTGTCTCACTGAGAGGAAATAGTATTACTCTTTGTTTTGATGTGTTTCAGGAGAAACTCGAGGGATGCAGGATTTTATTGTGTAAATTGGGGTGTGAACTTGCTGTGACTCAACTGACAGGTCTCATCCCTTGCATTTCACAAGGAACTATATTAAACTGCACGGATGTGTAACTGCTTTGGAGTCGAGACATTCCAAAACGTGCAGACCCTTTATAACACGCTATGTTCACATAATGAAGTTAAAGTTCAGGTAGGTTGACTCTTTCGCAGTAGTTTTGGTTATGTTATGTCTGTCACAGCGTTCAACAGCTTGATATAGTTTTTTAACCTTCAAGTTTTAACGATATATAGAGGCATAGCGTTATTTAAAGATTTTATGTTTGATGGTGGCCCGGGGAGTATATCATTTCTCATGTTATCGATTTGAAAAACAGCTAACAAATACAGGTTTATTTCCTTTATATAACCAAAACAATGACAAGGAGATGCAATTGATGGGGAGATACAATTGATGATATCTCTTTTCAAATAAATGTTGAAGATTCGTGGGAAATAGTTTGTTTAAAATGGGTCCATGAATTTTATTCTCCGTATGAACTGTCATCCCCTCAAAATGTCCACTATCTGAATGAATATTGTTAAAATACGCTCATTTTTATCCTAAAGGATACTCTAACCATCAAATCTTCAAAATTAAAGTTTATTTGTTATTTCAAATTCATAATGTTGAGATATGGATCGCTATACCAGAGAAAACATGATAAAACAATTGAACTAAATGAAACAACTATTTGAAATACATTTGATCTTTTTATTTTCTCCTAAAGTACTTGTGGAAAGGCCTCCTTTCCCGCCATTTCTGTGCCTGCAGCAGTGGTATCTACACACCTAATATCAACACAGAATTTTCAAAAGTTCATGCCGATTTTTTTTTTGTTGGCATATATTGATTAAATATGAATTTGCATTCAATTATTCGGCACATTCACTTTCGTGGCCTTAACACATATAGTTTATAACAAATGAAACTGCAAACATTTGCCTGTAAGTTTACAGGTCAAACCTCGGTATATTTATACCCTCAAGCTACAAGATTTCTGTAGAAGGGATTGTATAATCACAATGTACTTCTGTGAATAAACACCCAACTTAAGATGACACTTGCAATATAATTAAAGTAGTTTATAATAAGGAGAAGGTGAAATCACTGCTCATGTACTGGCGGTTGATTTAAATGAATTTCTTCTATAAACCTGAACTTAAAATTCAAACCAGAAACCAATTATAATTTCTAACCATTTTAATATGTTTAATTCGCCCAGTTAATTAAATAGATATTATGGTGTCAGACATTATGGTGTACCAATATCAGAAAAAAAACCCGCAGTGTCAATGTTTATATTCTTTTGAAAACTATAACATGGAAATAAAATTGACTGGGCTTTTATATACTATATGCAGGAAGTGCGTGATTGCTAATAACAGACAACGTTGGAATTTTTAAGTCGATCACAATCCACAGACTAGGTAAATCTTAGGTGAAACATTTCAGTTATTTAAATGTAATTACACCCATGCCGACAGATGACACTGATGTCTTAGATCAAATATTTAACATTTGTCAGGTTGGTCTTTGTCACCAAAGATTGGAACTTGGATCCTGTCCTAAATTCATATTCTGCACACATTCTCATATTTAAAAGAATGCATACAGTTCAGAGACCCACTCAAAATTTAAAAAAACATACAGCCTGTCTTATGTCACATTATGGCATAGACTTGTTTCACACGCTGCAGTTATAAAGTTTTGTTTTGGATCTGACCAAGTTATTTGACTTCCCTTTGTCCAAAAACCCATAGGATTTTTATCCCTGATTCTCGTCCCATCTCACATATTTTTCTTAATCAGACAACTGTAATTACACGATGTTATTAGCTATTGTGGATGAATTGCATAACATTGGTTTCAACTTTGATGAGCCCTCTGGCTAAGAACAGTATCATTGAACTATTTTTATGGAAGAACATTTATTTTCTCAAAAAAAGTTTGTATAAATAAACTCTATACATTATGATGGGTTTGATGTTAACTCTATGGAAATATACCACCATCATATTTTCGACACAGAACTGTACATCACCTAATGTGTACAAGAAACGAATCTGTTTTGATGGATTTAGTAAAAGTTTGCAAATAAGCCCTATATAAAAGAAACCACATTCTGAACGCACAATTGACCTGATATGTGCTCCAAATCTGTTTTTTTCCTTTGTACAAAGGTCTAATGCGAAATGTATTTCAACAAATTTATTATTATTATTATAAGTGAAATACCCTTCAGCACGGCTTTAATACCAATCAATCAATCGATCAATCGAGTCCTTTCTTTCACAATGAGCCTCATGAAGAGTAGGTACGTGTATATTTATTATAATGCATATTAACGGAGCATTTGTATATAATGCTTAAAATTACAGTTGGATGCGCAGTACTGTTTGTAGATCGCTTTAGGTAACTGAATCACAATCAATGTTTAAAACATGCATCCCTGAGACACCTCCTCCTTAATCAATATTTCGAGTAGTTCTCTTTTCGCCCTGCATATATGTTGACTTGCTTTGTATGTATATATGTTTCTAAAAAAAATTATTTTTAAAATATATAACAACAACAAATCATCTTGGGGTAAAGCAAGTCCTCTCGGAAAGTCCTGCCAAACAATTGTTTACAAATAGTTGTACTTTATATTATTTTTTTTGGTGAATAAATGAATCAAATCAAATCAAATCAAACTGAAGCACAACTGTGAACACCAGTCAACCAAGAAGGCCATAACAAGGTTCCTATGGATATACGACTTCTGGGTTTCGCAGCAGATTTTAACACCCTTTCCAAGTTAAAGTTGATAACCGTGAAAACGATGCTAGCATTTGCTCCGAAAAGTTGCTCTTCAATACATCCAAAAGTTGTATATCTATTAAAACATTTCTATGTTACTATCTGCGCTTCTAAATGCCACTCAAAAAAGGTAACCAATGTCCTCTCGAGTGCTATGGCTGAGCTCGAAACCGCCGGTGACACGTTTGAGTTAGAGTTGTTCCTTGTGAATTATGTAAATATTACAACCTGTTCCGAGTTCCAACCATTCATTTATTTATTCATTCGTCCGTCTATCTTACCGATTAAAATCCATTACCCCACACGAAATATATAATACAAAATATATTTTTAAATGAACACACGACTTACATCATGTTAATGATGATATAAAACTATGTAAAAAAAAATTAGTGTCTTTTGCGCATTAGAGATCCGGGTGTCTAGTAAGGTAAGCAAAAGCACGTGACTAGACTATTTTGTCAGACCGTGCAATCAAATTAATAGAACAAGGAGCTTTGTGTGAGATTGTGTCAATGAAACAATTTTTCCATAAAATGTCCAAAGTTATTAATGAAATAAAAGTATAACATTTAATAAACTCGATAATATGACACTCTTTAACAATTTGAGAGTGGGTTTTTGTGATCAATTTGTACGATAGAGCAGCAAAACACTTGTTAATGGGATATTGTTACATAACCGGCCGATTATTACAATATTTAAAAATTGCACCATGTTTTTAGTATTGTCTTGAATTTTGTTATTATTTATTGCCAATGAAGTAGCCGGTTATTAGAATCCTATATTGTAGGAGTGAACAACCAGTAAGTGCCTTGTAAGGCCCCAAAATAACCCAATTATCGTGTCTTATATTTATCAATGTGTATCAAAAAGATAAAACAAAATAATTTTAAAGATTGGTTTTGTAAAGTTTGACTCCTGGATTGTAAATATTAAGAAAACAGATTTTTTTTAACGAACATATTGTGTTATCTACATGGCATTATAGTAAATAGTACACTCCTTGTTACACCAGACAATAATCAGACATCATTGAATCGGTTATATAAAGAGGCGAATATACCAATCTAAGAGTGAAAGTTGGCCTGTCAGGGTCTAAAAAGAAGGGTATAGATTTACCGGCTGAACTGTTACAGACTGTGTTTTGGAATCAAAAACTCTTCTATGACTTGGGACCGCGGCTTAGTGGTAAGCAAGTGCGCTTTCTAAATCCTACTACGATGTACCGTTCGCAGGATCGAGACCGTCTGTCGACCCTTAAGTATATGAGTGAGTCACAAGGTGTAGCTCCCGCAATCGCTGTGGTGGTTTTTACTAAGTTTCCTCTCGGTTTTCCACCGTAATATGGCAAGGAACAGTGTGAAGTGGACATCAGTCGTCATATAAGTAAAATACCCTTGAGTACGACAATCAAACAAACAAACAAATATAGAATTTTCTTGCTATTGGGTCTATTAGTGAGAATGATATTGTTGGCTCAGCTGTCACTTACATCATTTTTTGTCTCCTGTGACGATTGTGATTAATTGCCTCCACAATACATTAATACTTGACTTTATCCCTTCGATAGACCATATGCATCAAGGCAGCTGACAGTAGCTTTCATACAAGGATTTAACACTTTATTATATTGGCCGCTAGGGACTTATTCTCTTAGATTTATAGCTCTCTTAGCGTGTGTCATGAGACGGACAACACGAAAATCTCATTCGTGGATATTTTAAACACCGATAAACCCATGACTTGATTAATTGCGTAAGCTCCAATTATACGTGGTATTGACGTTTCGCTGGGTATCTTTCTCGCTTATTAGTATTCTGAGTGGAAGGCAATATGAGCACCTCACATAAGTAGTTTATTAATCACAGTTAAATTATGCTGGAGTCCCACTTTGACGAATGTGCTGTAATCGGATTAGAGCGGATGGAGCGGATAAGCAGAGGTGAATGCTGTTGATTTACATCACGCGTCCAATTAAAGAACACTCCAGAACATAATTTCGGCCTACACTATTTGATTGTGTTACGACAAGACAACATGCGAACGACAAATTACTCCATTTTCAAATGAATTTCTCATTTCGTAAATATCCCACTTTTGACAACACAGCCAAATAGTGAGCTTCGTTTTCAGAGTGTGACTAGAATATTTTAACATAGAGATTTGTGTGCAGCGATAACATAAATTTACCCATACGCGCAATAAGGTTTGATATTTTAAGTGTAAAAGTAATGCTCCTGGCTTTCTTAGAATTCTTAGATTCTGATTTGGATTGGGAATTCAAGAGTTGCGATTGACCACTATGGCGTATTTTGACCTGTATTACTGTGTCCTTGGATTAAGTCTTGTGCCTTGCCTGGTGTGTACGTTTGTCGCACGATAAATATGTACAAGACATATGTTTCCCGTGTAAGTTATAGAAAAAACGTTATTTTGCTTAACCGATATATCGCCCAGATACTTACCAATTCAGTCCTTTGCCAAACTTAGATCTCACCAGACCTTTCACCATAAGTTTGTTTTTCATTTTCTATTAATTTTATGTATGCTTTTAATGCTGGTTTATATTATTTAGCAGTTTACTAAATAGCGCCAGATTTTACCAAGATATCTAATGCACCACAAATGTGGCTTATTGGTGGCTTGTGCGCTTCCTAATCTTACTCTTATTTCGGGATCGAGTCCGTCTGTCGACCATGAGGTGTATGAGTGAGTCGCCCGATGTGGCTCCAGCAATCTCATGATGGTTTTTACTAGGTTACCTTCCCAGCTTTCCGTTGAAATGAACAATGTGAAGTGGTCAATTCGTCGTCATATAAGTGAGGACGACGTTAAACCCGAATCAAACAAACAAACAAACCAACCAAATAGTAAGCGACTTCATATGTAACGCCTCGAACAGACCAAGTATTTTTACACTTAATTATCCATAGATTATTTCCACTTACAATTTCTGGTAATATGAGCTAAGCATGATAAGTTCTCTTAGATATCATAGCCATAATTATACACTTGAATACTAAAACGTGTTATCTTGTTTTACAATTGTCAATTTTACCCTGAGAAACAAGACTACGATTATTAAGTAATGATGTTAGGAAGACACGCAGGCTAGTTTCAAACCCTCTATCGATATGAAACAATTCCAATAATAGGTGGAGAATTTTTTTAATATGTTTTTCTTGTTCTCAAAGATCCACGATGTGGTTCTGGTCATCACAGGTTTGGTTTAAACTAGTTCCCCAGAGCTTCCGTCATGTTCAAATAAGGCAGAGTGAAAAGTGACCAATTCGTTTCCATGTAAGTGAAATCGTCTCGAGTAGATGTTAAACACCAATCAAAGCAAAACAAAACCAAAAATCATGTTTTTTTTTCGGCAACAAATAATCGGCACCAAGCTTCACCAAGAGTTTAATGTGAGTGGTTTACCGTTTAACGTGTAGAGTGTTACCTTTAAGATTCGCTTCATTTTAGAGGTGACAGTGGTTAAGTGATTAGCGCGTCGGACCATCGATCGTTCTTCGATAAGCTATTGCGCTGCTTGTGTTTACTAGGTTTCCTCCCACTGATGTAAGTGGGATAGAGTGAAGAATGGACAAACCGTGGATATATAAGTTAATATCATAAGATGTCTATCATGCCGATGTATGAAACCAGCCATATAATTGACTACGGCGTTACAACCCCCAATTTAACAAATAAACAAATCATTCCAGAAGATGCATTATGTAATAGGCTTCAATATTTTATAGGATTTATTGGGGTTAGATAAGATTTTGTATGTTTGTTTGGTTGGGGTTTAACCTGGTACTTTAATAATGTTATTCCACCCACATGACGACGTGCCAGCCCTATGGGTGAAGGACACAGGACAATACAAAGCCTTTACAAAGATATTGGTTTCCTGTTCCTCTTAAACTCTGAAAGATCTGTTCAACAACCTGCGTGTTAGATAATGAGATAAAGCCAAGGAAATTTGCGTGAACACTGTTCATTCCCAAGGGCAGTTGGGTGGAAGCTTCCTCTTGGTTGGATTTAGGTTTTGATGGGGCATACTAGCGAAAAGCTTTCTGTTGGCTTTACGTTCTCTTAGCCAAGAGGAGATATGTAGCAGATCTTTTTTGTGCGTCTTTTCCCCATCTTTTTCCCCTCGTCCTGTCTCATCTGGCGTTGTTTCCCTTCACTGATTTGGCTGGCACGCTCTGACATGAGTGAAACAACTTTATGTTCTAAGTTAAACCCGAGCCCATATTATTATTTAGCAAATACACATGCACTGCACAACTATTAATATACAATACATGTATCTCCAAATTCAACAAGACACCATTATTATTTTATTACTGTGAAGTCGATGAATATACACATGCACTGAGAAGGATGAGATTAGACGTTAATAGGACGCACTGTTTCTAGAGATTCCCACGTGAAACGAAAGCATATAATATGTCTTGTCAATATTTCATGATAATTCATAATACTTAGTGAAGAAGCCAGGAGGGCTTGACAGAACACTTTAAAACGATATTTGTATCAGTTATTTCCAAAGACCTGATACAACATGCCTTCTATTATACACTTCCCGCGTTATATATTATTTAAACCGATCGAGTAAGTTTCTTTTGTTGTAATGTCAACAGATATTGTTCTTGACCAGATGACAATATCTGACTTTGTGGAGGAAAACACACACCAATCCATAATACATAAACGTGCATAATACAATTTTGAAAGCAGTTTGTTTCGCCATATAAAGAAAGGCCTGAATTGTTAAAAGGTTGGTTCCAATGTTGATTTGGTAGAACATATAATACTGGGGTCATGTTCAAAGTGTTTTAACAGGAAGATGGCGAGGACAATCGCACATATTCTTAACTTTTAAAGTTTTATTCAGCGTATTGTTTACACCAGGAGAAAGACGATCATAGAGCAACAGCTAAGTAGTTTATGGTCACTGTTTAGGTCTGTAGATATTCTCTTACACAAATGTGTTCTGGGATAATGCTAATGACCACTCTACTCTAGGATGCGTCATTGGACGAAAACACTTTCTTTGTCTTCCTGTTAAATGGTACTTAACATCGTGAACGAGAACGTAAACCTTGAAAAAGAAGAGGCATGAATGTCTGTCTGATGTGTAAGGCTGGAACAAACATATTCGATAGGGAAACACAATTTTCTAACATTCCATTTACAATGCATTAGCAAACTGTTAGAGCAATGATTTAGCTCACTACGATTTGGTTTTCCACTCTGTGCTATTGCTTTTATACAGCAAATGGCTTTCCCGTCTGATTGTATACCATTATGACTCGATTCCAAAACAATAATCATTGGTGGGTGTATTTTATGACTCTTATTGTGGCAGTTCTAGCAGATGTCGTGACAAAATTGCCCGTTGTGTGATTGCTGTCGTTACTGAACTACATGGGAAGGCTTGGTACGTAGCATAATAAATAATCTCTAAATACACAGCATTTATATCATGCCATATGATAAATCGTTCCCTTAGGCAACCTTTCAAGTCCTAGGTTATTCAGATTTTCTTTTCGTCATATATAAATTTTGTCATTTCTCTATTTGTTTTCTTTTTATGTCGCTGCCTTTCTTAAGTACATGTCCTATGACTAGTTTCTGAGTTGTTTGTTTTAAACTTTTTTTTATTGACACAAATGGTCAATATGGTTTGTTTGTTTGTTTTTTTGGTTGGGGGTGATTTCTGTCAACTTACAAGCCCTTCTCCCTGTACATACATGATTACTTTTTCATTTAGTTGTAAGGTAAACAGATACAAAAATACTATTTTTTTTGGCCAGTCAAAAGTTACACAGAATGTAGATCAAGGAATCTTCCAATAAAGAAATTAAGTAATTAATTATTGAGTCCAACCTGGCTTTAATGCCAGAAACATCGATCAAGCGATTTATTATCACCTGTTGAAATTAAAACACGCATTCTGGTGTTTTGCTAGTATTTTGACCCCACTCATGAACAAAGACGGCTATTTGTGCATAGATCACAAGCGTTTCAACTTACATGCATACTTTTCGTATCTGTTTGACAATATTGGATTAAAAGTGTTGCCGTCTTAAGCGTCTTTACCGCATAGCTTTTCGTACAGATCATTTATTCACAAACCAGTTCAACCTGCGTCCGTTACTTAGTGGTTAGCGAGTGCGCTTCTAAGCCTACTTTGACGTACCGTTCACAGGATCGAGTCTGTCTGTCGACCCTCAGGTTTATGAGTCAGTCACAAGATGACGGTAGCTCCGGCAATCGCGTTTTTTTATACAGGGTTTCCTCTCGGTTTTCCACTCAGACAATCCGTCGACATATCCTTGAGTATGGCGTAAAACTCCAATCCAACAACCCAGCAAACAGGGCTAGGTTTTGTAGTCTTATTCTACAGGGGCCAGTTGCTCGAAAGAGTATTAGTCGCTAATACCATGTTAGAATCGCTAATACCGGGTTAGAGATAGACCTACAACATGGCGTGACGTCATCTAATAGAGGATTAAATGTAATAGTGCTTCGAGCAACCGGCCCCACGTGGTCGTAATGTTGCAAATGAAAACTGCATAGGTACACCGGGATAACATTCAGAGGTGTCATACAGCTGTAGATCAATAAATTATTCAAAAGCAACTAACCAAATATCTAAATTTTAAATTAAAAATTTGTTCTTATTATATTGACTCACTTTGCTTATTTCAACATCTTTAAGCAGCGGGATTATGCAGTAACTATGCCGAAGAGTAGAGTCCCGCCTAGTTACCAGGTGGAAAGATTGCACAGGGTTCCCCTCACTACGTCTATTCCAAAAATGTGTTTTCCAAAAACGTTGTGCTCTGCCTAAGGGTCCAATGGTGCACTACTGGCTATCGTTCACCTAATTACCTTGTACATAGCGTTAAACATCAATCAATCTAACAATCAATTGTTGTAGCCAAACTGTATTTGCGTAAAAAATTAAAAAAGGAATAATTTTCCAACAAAGCAAAGCCTCTTCACATTTTACGGTTGTGTTGTTACGACTATTTAAAGTATATTGCCATCATTGGCGTAAAACACCAATCAATCAAACACTAAGCCAGTGTTAGTGTTTTTTAAGTATAATCATACTCCCGACAATAACATTAATTTTAAAATAGCCGGAGATCTACGTTTCACATTTAACAAGACACGCGATTGTTACCTCTGGGGTTTGTGTTTTGTAAGTGTTTTTCATACTCTCGACATAATAACAGCTGGAAGTGTACCCTTCACATTTAACGGGAAACGCGATCATGGCACAGAGGTTATCGTGTCGGCCTACTTCTATTTTGTCAATGCAGCGTTCACGGGTATACTAGTATACTAGTGAATCTGTCATCGGGTATAAGAGTGAGTTACGCGATGCATGTGGCTCCGATAATTTAATACGAAGTTTATCATCATATTTATGTAAGACAGTCATAAGCAGACAATTCGTCTTTCAGCACGTGTCCGTGTCTTAGTGGATAGCGTTTTGGCTACTAATCCTACTTCGATATACCGTTAACAGAATCGAGTCCGCCTGTCGACCCTCGGGTATAAGTGTGAGTCACAGGATTTGGCTACGGCAATCGCGGGGTAGTTTTTACTAGGTTACTTCCCAGTTTTCTACCGTAATTAGGCAAGGGGCAGTGTGAAGTGGACAATTCTCGTCATATATTGAAATGCCCTTGAGTACCACGTTAAACCCCAATCAAACAAACGAACCCCCAGGTATATGAGCGAGTCAGATGTGGCCCCAGCAATCGCAGGGGTGGTTTATACGAGATTTTTCTTCCGGTTTTTCACTGTAATTAGGGACGAAACAGTATGGAGTGGACAATCCATTGTCATGTACCCTTACGCATGACGTTAGACACCAATCAACGAACGAACAAACCTAACTGCACAGTGTTTAACACTAATCAGTTATGACCAATACGGTAGAAATACTTGCTGCGATAGTATGATAGCCTAAAATGCTGGCTGCGTGCCTGTGTTTATGTAACCAAAAAGCCATCTGGGAAATCGCAAAGCTTGTCAATTAGAACCCTTATGTGAAATTATCTTCGCCTACACAAAGGTTCATAAAAGACTGAAGACGCTTAGAATCTTAGAAATCGGGACTGGATTCTTAAACGATAGAGAACCTTTTCTCAAACAGAGCACTTGTATATAACACGTCACATCGTGGCTGCATTACTGTACACCGCAGTGAAATACCCTAGAGAACAACATTAAACATCAATTAATCCATCAGTCAATACTTATGCTAGTGTGGATTCCCTGCTATCTGAGCAGCTCGGTACTGCATTTCTGATTAAATGTATTCGTTTTTGTAAAAATAAAATGAACATTACTATAACTCTATTATAATGATTACTACATGGATGACTACGACACAAATGTGATTATAGTTGTTGCGATTATTAAATGGTGATGAGTGGGATGAATATTGCAACAAATTTAATAATACACGACCATTATGTTTAAAACATTTATGTCATTGTTAAATTGATTATAAGAAGTATTTTCTATAATTTGCGAACAGAATGCCAATACAAGAACAAGAACGCCAATGCACGTCGTTCGGAATATTTTGTCGTCTCCCGTGTTTTAGCCGTGGCCTGTGAAAATCAAGCATGGCCGCTTTGGGCACCCATATTTAACTGTGTTAGTTGATAAACTATGGTATACAAAGTTGCTGTTTAAACTAACAACAAACGATTCTTAACGACCCATTACAGGTATGCATGGCTACACAAATAGTTGTTTGATGTGGTGATTGTTAAACTGTCGTCGTCTTATATGTAGAATTGTTGGGCACTTTTCGTCTGTAAGAATATAGTATCAATTATTTTCAGAACGTACATTATTAGCCTTATGCTTCAGCACACCATTTGTGGTGCGATGTGGTGTTTCTACGACCATCTTCTGTAATAATGTTTCATCTATTCTCAGTGACACCCAATTATCTTAACCCAGTGATACTTAACGAGCATGAAGACCAATAATCGATACTCATTAAGCATACCAGGACATTTATTAAACAATCATTAACCACATCGATAGCTAGATAAATCTGACAGATGACGCGATTGGAACAAGACATAAAATTGAAATTTTAAAGCGTGAAGGATACAGCGCTGATAAACCTACACACAGTTTATCTGGTGACGTGGTCATGTTAACCGACAAGCTGTTGAGTTTGGCGGTGACTTTATGCGCAAACACGTCATTCATTGCTAAACAAGTCATAGCTTAAGTTACCAAACATTCACAATTGATTTGTAGTGTATAACCCTCAGAACGCTGCATATGTTGATATTTGTTTTGTTTTGTTTTATCCTTTTTTAATTACAAACGAACAAACATTTTTAAAGTACAGATAAGTTTCCCTTTTAATTAACCTTTAGTGAAAACTAGCAATACAAAAACGCCTTAAATCCG
>JAVFBW010076457.1:0-16202 GCA_034783835.1 Mopalia ciliata
TTTCTCTCTGGGTTGCTTCAGATTAGAATTATCTCTGATATCGAAAATTGACCACATGTTCACGCCACAGCATAGCTGAAATACCGCTAAATGTGGCGTAAAACACCAAGCAATCAATCAATCAATCAATCTTTAGCTCTGAGAACACCAGGCAACAGAAAGCTCCTCTTTTCTCGCCTCTTACGATCGACCGACGAGACTCCAATATAAATAGGGTAACAAATTAAGTTTTAAGGTTAGGTCAGTGTGACAATAACTGTCTGAGAACGCCGCCGTCATATAACACTGGAACAGGGCGCTAGACACCAAAGAATCGTTATTGCATTCATCTAACCATAGAACATAGAAAATTGAGCGTCTAAACGTTTTATCTATACAGGGATAAGGTAACATATAACTAACGGTTCATTACATGAATTCAAAACAATTATTTATCCATATGGATGGCTTTTATTACACAAACAGATTTCCCAATACAACTGTCTTTGAAATTAAATATGTTTTGAAAAAGTCCGTCTGCTGCATTGCTGATGTTTAGATATTTTATTCTAAACCAAAGAATGATGCTTGCGATCAAGCACCTAGAAAAAGGACAGGTTAAACTTTGTATGGGCTGTATGTCATATGCCAAATGTTTATCTTTCCCAATTCGTCAATATAAATAAGAATGTGATTTATTCACAAACGTTATTGGATGAGGAACTGCAGTGATGCAAGGAAGGTTGTTTAGCTAGGAAAGAATTAACCTTTGTCGTTGTTTGTTGATGGGGGTCTCAGTCGAATTGGCTTCACATCAATAATTATGTTACTTTAAATGGTCAGAAACATCGCAACAAATAGAATCCAACCATGCCAAAGAATAATCAATTCTCTTATGTCTTTCACTTCAATGACCGATGTAATGACTTTACTGCAAAGCGAAACTGTTTTATTCTGAAATCGGAGATGAACATCAGACATTAACTGTGATTTAAATTCGATATTTTTCCTATTAAACTTAATTGACTTGATATTGACATCATTTCAATAAAATACTGATGGATTTCTCGCATGCTTCTGAGTTTAATGCTGTGCTCGACGAAAACTATTCCGATAGAGCAGATTGACTATAGATGATAAATTGTATTGCCTCCTTAAGTGACAATTTCCAGCGATTATACCCTGATAACAGCTGTAAACAAAACGCCAACAATTTTCAAGATAAAAGCTTTCAGTGCGATCGAATTGACCGATATCGGTTACATGTGCTAGGATTTATTACTTGCCATTCCAATAGATGTTCTATGGCTTTGCACTTTAACGATAAAAGGATTATACAATATCCAGAGAACAGCAACCGTTTAATCAGACTATTTACTTATGTCAGACATTTGTTTACCTGGGGTCGAGTGACTATGTACTTCACTTATAATCCGGTGTGGCACTCAAACCAACATCTAACGCTACACGCAACAAAAAAGAAAATTTACAAGGCCTTCTATCAGGGAACCAACAAAAGGCCGACTTCGTGTTGCCCCTTTAATGGCCCCAAGGATAACAGAAAGCTATGTCCCACACTCGTGGTGTATTCCTTCGCTGTGCAACGTAAGTATGTCAACGCATCGAACGTTAAATCTATATAGATGTACGGGTCGATTCTGTTTGTTGTCCTCAGATGTATGGTCAAATCACAATCACAGGGGTGGTTTATAGGATGTCGCCTCTCTGTTTTCCACTTCACTTAAGCAATAGACGGCTTATAATGGATTTGCCATCGCCATCTGTAAGGTGAACTGCCCTTGAATACGACGCTAAACCCCAATCACATATAAAAACATTTACACTAAAACGTTTAACCTTGGGCATAATATTGTCGAGAACTTGGTATCACAAATACAATTTACATTTTCTTTAAGTATTCCAGGCGCATACTTTATTTGGTCCTGTAAAATATTTGACGTCAATATTGATATTTGTTGAAGAAATCCTTCTAAAAGGTCGGTCTTCATTATATGAGCGTCGAGAATTCTATCGGGATATCTTTCTATCAAGACAAGTAGGATTTCTTTTCAGTTAATGGGACCCGTTGCACAGACGTATAGATTAGTGATAGAACAGACCAATCTAAATTGGCACTGAGTGTTAACGTCAAAAAAATACTATAACAATACTTCTTACATACTACAATCATTAACCGGATGAAAAGATATGAAACAAAGGATCATAACAATAAATAGTTGTCGTCTAGCCCTGTGAGGAAGCGGGTGGGCCATGGCCCTTCACAATACTCCCTCGACTTCCCGGTCGATCATAAGAGGCGAGAAAAGAGGTTGCTTTCTCTTGCCCTGGTGTTCGCAGAGGTAAAGGGTACGGGGAAGCAGATTTGTTTGTGATGTTCTGTAATTGTGTCCGTCGTCATATAAGTGAAATACCCTTGAGTACGACGTTAAACGCTAATCAAACAAACAAACAATCAAATAAACTAAAAAACAGAGTGAAAAACAAACTTGCACGCATAGAATATACACGGCGTGAACAATTCATGCCGTACACTTGTAGTGATTACAGCCAATCTCTTAGCCCTATAGCAAAAACAAGCAGGAAATGACCTTTTTATTCGACTAACCATACAATCTCACCAAATGTCATTGCTACATATTTGTTTTGTGGTTTGTATAGGCCTCAGTAGTGTTGTGTTCTTGTTTGTGCATGCCATGGATGTCAATAGAGTTTTGTCCTTCATCCATTTTGATCGCACTTCGTCTAACCACGACCTGATATGTGATGTAGATTTCTAATCTACATTTTTATTGTTATTATTTTCACAAAATGAACACAAATTGCCCTTGGAATCTGTATTAGCTATTCACTGTGAAGTGAAAGCAGGGATCGATGGTATCTCATACCACCAATTGTGTTAGGCAGACTTCGGACGTTCGCTGCTGGCCTGGCTTTTCGAATACAGTGCCTAATTCCGATAATGACGGTAGTGATTCTTGTCTTGTCAAATATAATTCCCTATCTCCCCTGTAGCTCAGAAAACTAGATGTACAGTTGGATAGTGTTAAAATTCGTATTGAATAAAAAACATCTAATGGTGTTTGGTAGAAAAACAAATTTAAATACAAAGCACGTTTGTAAAATGATTATTTATACAAAGGTATCGCTGTTAGCTGTATATCTTTGGCTTTAAAAGAAAAAACTGTAACGTTAACTTTTTATGGAAAGTATAACACTTACAATTTTCCCACAAGAAGAGACTTGTAAACCATTTAAGGTAATCAAAATCACTCGAACAAGGAAACGCCTCAGTCAACAGAATCAGCTTGCTTATTACCACTCTTAGTTTATTAATTCTGACACAATTAATGAATTGCGACATCTAAGTATTATGATTAACTTGGCATGGTTAAATGTAGTTTTCGGGATGCCGTCTTTTCCAAAAAAAAAATCCGAATTAACCCTTGCCAGTAAGGGAATGAAGCAACCGAGAGAATTTGCTCATTAGCCTACAACAGTAACCCGACTATATTTTAGTCCATTCAGTAAGATGGAATTCTCACCTAAAATTTAATAGCGTCTGAAAACCATGCTAAGCAACCAGAAACATCAAGTTCTAAAAACATTACTTTCAGTCAAGAGACACAAATTATTTCCCACACGGGTTAAACCTGCGTAAATCATTGCAGTACGATCCCTTCCCAACAAAATACTGCTTTATTAGTTTATTTGAGAGGAAATCATTTGATAAACTAAACATGACTAAAGTCCCAAGTTTGTTTGATTGTTTGACTGGCGTTTAACGCCATCCTAATGCTTTTTCACTAACAATTATAATGGGCAGGTGGTGTGAAACAGGTGTAAGATTTATACAAACGTTATTTACAAGCCCACAATATAAAAGTGAATGGAAGTGTGCAATATATTGTGAATTGAACTAAACTGTAGTGAATTCAGTATTTGATATGCAGTTTTGAGAAACACTTATTCTAGAAGTCTCAATACCCCATCGGCATATTTACATGCAACCGTTATCCTTAAAGCGGCGGCGCGCATATTAGAATTTAATGCATTAAGGCCCAAAATTATGCTTAATAGCAAAAACCAAATTTAGGCGGCGATTTCAAAGCGAAACTACGGCAGTTGCAAGAAGGAAATAAAGTCAGCTTGGTTTACTTCCTTTGTATAGATTTATAAAGTTACCCCAGAAGGTAAATCAGTGTTGAAATATCGGCCAGCCGTTGGAAATTTGTGTGCTCGTCTCCCTTGTCCTGATATCATCTTTTATACTGGGAAAAATGACTATGAGAAATATCTTTGACTGGAGCCAAATATCGCAAGAATACAGAAACACTGAAGCAATCGCTGGTGGCTGAAGTAAAGTTATCTATTCTGTACTGAGAATTAATAGCATTGCAATTGAGTTCCAGAACTTTAAAAACATTTGGTTGTCTACACTATTTTCTAGTAATACTACCACAGACTCTGTCCCAGGAAATTGTAGCATTTAACTGTATTCATGACCCAAAGCACGATATATGAGCCAGCTTTGGCTTAGATGAAGATGACAGTAACATGACAATGGTAATAAGAGTAAACAGCTATCCATGGGCGATAAGTATTTCATATGTTTTTTTTTAACAAGCAATCAAATCAAAACTAATCGAAACTGTATAGAGTGTAGACTTTCGTCTGCCATGGCCAATCTTTAAACTATGGCGAGTCATTTTAAAAAATATATCCGGCTAATGGCGATATCCTGTTTCCTTGAAGTGAGTATTGATTCTTTGAAAGATAGGATGAATTTTGTATCTCTGCTGTTGCATGGAATCGGGCTGAAAAATTCGCCCGGAACTGTTGGCACCAATCTGACATAAATCATCCTCTGATATTAATCCTTAGCAACTATATTTATTAGGCATTTGTGGTATACCAAATTAAGTGTTTACATAGTAAATTGCACTATTACTCTGTGTCGGGGTGTATGATATATCTAATGTAGTATTTTCCCTGGTTAATGATACTATTATTCTAGGTAATGGTAAACTTTTTAAGGAATAGTCATATCTTTATTTTTGCACTGGATAAACACTAATTGTTGACGAATAATTGGTTCTTGGATTGGTATGCTATGAACTGTTTGAGTATTGTCCTTTAGCCGTGGTAACGTAGACATAACCTTATGTATTGCCACACGAATGGTATAGGTAAATCAAACCTCACCTTGGAAGGGAAACCCTAAAAACTCATTCAGCGAATTGCCGCTCTTTTCGAAAAGTATTGATGTCTATGTAAAGTTTACCTATTCTATAATTGTATTCACCACGAAATTCCCCATCAAGTGCATTCTTTAAATTATTCACGGACTATCCCTGGGATTCAGATGTATTAACCTGAACTAATCCAACTGTACAGGGACAAGTCAATTTCAGGGATTACCCCTGCATGAATTCAGGGTTGTTAATATGCCTGAATTATCCAGGACAATGGTCTTTCAATGAGTTGTAGACTGTACACTGCTGATATACGTGTGACACCGTTTTACCACACCGTTAAAATAACAACCATTTAAAATATTAACAGCTTGATGTATTCAAAAATAATTCCCATTTTGACGAAAACTGAGCATTTTGCCCTTTATGCTATGAATGAAAATAATTCCCATTTTGACGAAAACTGAGCATTTTGCCCTTTATGCTATGAATGATTACATGAGTATGAATCACACAAATAGCAATTCTATAATGTAAGCAGTTCGGCATAATTGAACTAGAAAACTGTCAATAATGTTTCATTTCATCTTTAAACGAATCTGTGTATACAAAACTTGGATGAATGCCTTCAGGGCAGCCAATTTCTGTTAAGATAAGCAACTTTTATGTGACCTATATTTCAGTCATATGATATTTATTTATTTGGGTATATAACTCCATGCTTAGTCTTGCCAGCGAAGCTGATGGTTGCACGCTTCGTTTGGTTTAAGTAAACATTTGATTGTTATCCGTGTTGAAGAACATGTCCATCCATTGTTGTAGATGCTTCCAAATCATTTATTTTGTGCCTGTGCCAAGATCAACTGAAAGGTTAAGAGCAGCGATTTTCTCCTTTAACGGGTCTGTCTGACATTATGTTTAACTATTATGCTAAGAGTCGCTGTATTCCCAAACAAGGTACACTATATTCAAACATTTCTTACTGGTAATAGCTACTTAATAGTTTACCTTATTTAGACTGGAATTGAGGCATTGTAAGATTTTATGTATATTTTCTACTTTATTTCTCCTCATATTTGTGGGGCATTTCTGTTTTACCTATATCAGATTTACTACGCTTAAGATCTAGATGGATGAAGGTGACATATCTCAGTTAATAACGAATCTTAGTTAATGTCGGTCTACATTACGTGGGTGGCACGAATTCAATCGGGATATCTTTCAATCAAGAAAACCGTGATTTCTATTCAGTTAAGGGAACTCAGTGGACAGACGTTTATACATTAGTAACAGAACAGATCAATCTAAATTGGCAAGTGCTAACGTCAGTTACACTACTACAATTATCAACTGGGTAAAACGGTATAAAACAAATGGCCATTATAACAAATAGTTGTCGTCAAATAAGCTAACAAACCGAGGGTTAATTGGTACACAAAGAATATATACGGCGTGAACAATTAATTAATGTACACTTGAAGTGATTACAATTACGCTCATAACCTTCAAGCAAAAAAAGCCAGAAATTACCTTTTTATTCGTTTTGTCCTTAATCCATTTTGATTGCACTTTGTCTAACCAGTTAAATGACCTGATTTGTGATATAAATTTCCAATCTATATTTTTACTGTTATTGTTTACAAAATGAACCCAAATTGCCTTTGTAATCTGGAATTGATATTCACCGTGAATTGAAAGTAGGAATCGATGGTATCCCATACCAGCAATTGTGTTAGGCAGACTTCGGACTTTCGTTCCTGATCTAGGTTTCCGAATACTTTGCCTAATTCCGATAATGACCTTTGACAGTAGTGACTCTCACCTTGTAATTGGTAGTTTCCTATCTCCACTGCAGCTTGGCAAAACACGTAACTATATGTATAATTACATACATGTAAGTGTTTTAATTTGTATTGAATAAACAAGTTTTTTTGACGTTTGGAATGAAAACAAATTTAAATACAAAGCACGTTTTTAATATGACCATTTTTATACATGTCTCTGTAATATCTATTTTAGGCTTTAAAGTAAAATTTATAACAGTACTTTTTTAACGTAGAGTATACCACTTACAGTTTTTTCACATTAAAAGACTTGTTTATCATTTAAGTTAATCAACATCACTCAAACAACGAAAACCCTCAAAATCGCCGGTTAATAACGAATCTTAGCTTATGTATTCTGACACAATTAATGGATTGCGAAATAGACATTTAATAATTTTGGTTAACTTGGCGTGATTAAATGTAATGCTGAGGAGGCCATCTTTTGAGACAGAAAAAAAAACCAAACCCTAATTAACCCTTGACATTAAGTGAATGATGTAATCGAGATAATTTACCCAGCTGTAACACGGCTATATTTTAATCCAATTAGTAAGATTGAATTCTCACCAAAGATTTTTATAACATCTGAAAGACATGCTAAGTAACCAGAAACAGCACATTCTAAAAACGATACATTTCAGTCAACCAGACATAAAGTTATTTCACACACGGGTTAAACCTGCTTGAATCATATCAGTACGACCCCTTCTGAACAAAATAATTTTTATTAGTTTATAAAAGAGGAAATTATATGATTTGTACAAACGTTATTTGCAAGCCCACATGTAGTAAAGTGAATTGAAGATTGCACCAAATATTGTGAATTGAAGTCAGCTCTAATGAATTCAGTATTTGATATGCAGTTTTTAGAAACACATTTTAGGTTTAAACGAAACTATCAAAAACGAGACCAAGAACGGTTGATTTGGTTGGGTTTTTTTTTTTTTCTTGTGTTGTATCATAAAAAACGACCAACTTATAAATAAATAATTCTAATGTATCCTTTAGCGTTCTTCTAAATGCAGAAAATTATAAGAGAAATTGTAATTCTAAGCTATCTTCACGCACGTAAAATAGAAGGCAGACATAATTTTAAGCTAACATGTACCGAGAAAAGCAACAGTTACGCTGAAAGATGTTAAAAGTACTCTGATGCATTTGCAGCACCTTAATTGTTACGAGAACAAAAGCAGCAAGTCCGAAGGGGATATCTGAACTCATCTTTCTAGAATTCAGGGTTGGTGTATATAATGGATATTATCAGTGTACATACATCAGAGTAAAAAAAATAGAGTAATTGATTTGTAGATATACATGTAGGGAGGTCGAGTATTTTACTTCAACTTATAAAGCTTATTAGTTTTACAAAATTGGATCTGCCATGTCAAGGGCTTTTATGTACAGGCTTTTCTTTTTAAAAAAGTATTTATCCCATGTCAGGAAAAGCTTATTGTGAATTTTGTTTATAACCCACTGGGTATAAGCATCATGAATAATGCACTTTGAAAAAGGTTTGATCTTGTATTCATTGGAAAATGCCGAGCCACCTATACAAGCACACTTGACATCGACATTAGCTGCTTGTCTTTGTTCTATAGCATGACATTTTACGAGTTAAGCTATAATTAAACAGGTGACTTAACAGATAACAAAATGTTTGAGAGTGGCACGATTCGGTGCCTAACTCTGAGGGTCGTGGGTTCGATTCCCGGACGGGTTTCAACCAACAAAATTTTCTGAACAGGTATATCTTTTAATTAAGGAAGTGTTATTTCAAAATAACGAAAAATAACGAGGAGACAATAACATTTGGTGTAATTAGATTACAATTGTTTATTTTCGTATAGACTTCTATGGAATATCAATCATAATATTTATTACAAGTTATGTAATTGTCACACGGCAAGAGGTAGCTATAGTTGTAAATATTGACTACTGTCGTTTTCCAAAATATGTGTATACATTGGTTTTGGAATTGGCTGGGATACAAAGGCCTTTCCATTTTGTAAACATCGAGCATCATTTAGGTATTCAACGCAGGCTGCAGCTTTCGGGGAAATCCCTGCACCCCTTCCATAACTTAAATATGCCAGCAATAACAACTCCCCAGACACTGTAAGCATTCTACCGATCGTATAAATATGAAAACAAGCAAAAGTACAAAATCCATTGCACTGTCTGTCACGAGTGGTTCTCCATTCCTCTTAACAAATCGAGTGACATAGTTTCCAGCAGCATTAAGCTATTCAACGCAGATTGCAGCTTTAGGCATAAACGCGCACCACCACATCACGTTGCGGAGTTCTAGTCTTCGGAACACTTAAGGAAAAACCCAACTGCTTAAAAACTATTATGTGGGTAAAAATAAAATGAAACAATTTTTTTGTTTTGAAAAATATTTAAATTTGGTGCTAAGTTTAAAGAGAATTATTTGAATTTGCAATTGTACAATATAATTACATATTATCCGGGCGTGTATATACAGACGTAGTACCTCACTTTTGAAGTAATCTGTCGAATATCACTACAGATTGTGGTCCTGTTTTTTTTTATCGAAACCGACCATAACTATGTCATGGAGTCTCTGTTTCCATCTCCACATCGTAACATGAATAATTTTGAAACTTTCTCTAAATGAAGCAGAAATCGATATACTTGTACCGGACGAACTTGGCTGACATACTTTGGTTTTAATATTTGCTCTCGGGATTTTAAGAATCTGTATAACTCTGGACATGATAAATCAATTTCCAACGTTAAGCTGTCTTTATTTCGGTTTTATATGGTATAGTTGCGGTTATAGAAAACAAACACTGAATTCAAACCAAATACTATGAATTTATTCATACATTTGCTGTTAAGTCCTGAACCAGTTATGTAAAAATGGAATTATATTAATATGCCAAAGTGTAGACTTAAGTTCTTAAGGGAATTTCAAGTGGCTATAAAGTTTGTGTGTCAACAAAGGATGGGATTGCTCAAAACGTTTTTCGTGCTGCCGTTCAGTTTTGTCATATTTTGTCAAATTAAGCAGTGGAACACTCTTTTGTTCTTTGCGTTTCTGTGCTAGGCGGATCGAATTCAATTTGTTGCTCCTTCACACAAATATTTGCAAACTTTATCTCATGTAGTGTTGTGAATTACGCCATTCTCACATGACACAAATTGAGCAACCCAACACTTCCGTGCTCTTTGAGTCTCTGTGCTGGGCGGAACGTTGTTTGGCCTGCACTTAATTTTTAGCAAACCGTATCTCGATTCACGCTGTTTTCAAGAGATATAAAATTGATCAAAGGAACACTTCCGTGTTCTTTGGATCGCTGGGCTGGCGGAACGAATTTAATTTGTTGTCTGTCTTGCACGGTAGAAATTTACAAACTTATATAAGGCTGTTGGTCGCTCATTTTTTATGAGATTCATTCCATTTTGTGTAGACAGTATGTGTCTAGATTTAATATTATCACACAGGTAGCTGAAATAGTAGCCATTGCCATTGATTATTTAGTCATTATATAATACCATATTATGTAAATGAATATATTTTTTATTTCAAAATATTCTACACTGAAATAAAGTATTTCTGTACACGAACATAAGCACTATCACCTTTGCCATTTCAAATGTATTTGTGTCGCACAGACAAGAAAAAACTCATATTCATGGAGTAATAATTTTACCGAATGTATTATTTCTCCATGCTTTGTTTATACCATTATATATTACTAAAAAGTAATCACACTGGAACAGACATGTAGATTTATAGAAATCCAGAGACAACGGTCTAATTAATATTAATCTCGAGTTGTTATATAGGTAATCTACAGACATCGCGCAAGAAGACGCTGACCGTGTAAATTGTGCACATTGTATAGAAAGTATGTAATAAATAGGTACAGATCAAGATATTCGGTATGCGTTTAGAATAAATCTAGCTGCGAACTGCATGGCAATTTGTCGGGGACTTCTACTGAGCAATTAAACTCGACTGCGATGTGTATCATGACGTCAACATTGAACGCATTGAACATTCTAATACTGTTTGACTATATTTGAACATAGAGTATAGGTTGTTACATGTACTTAAGTATGTCTGGCACTAGAGTGTGGTATTCCTGTACATTGTAAGATGACACAAGGGCGTACATTGCTGATCTCATACACGGTACATTCAAATATAGCAAAAACAGTTCTTTGACTTATGTTCCTGGATATACTACACAAAATATGTTCACAAATTATATTTTAAGTGGGGTTTTTTTTTCTTAAACTCTATATGGTTATAGCAGGTAATATTTTTCTTGCGCTAAATTGTTTGCAAATCATGTTACGACAATCGCAGGCGTGGTTTTTACGCGTTTTACTCCCAGTTTTCCACCGTAATAAGACAAGGAACAGCGTGAAGTGGACAACCCGTCGTGATATAAGTGGAATAACCTGAGTACGATGTTCAATCCTAACAAAACAAATAAATAAACAAACAAACTAACAAATCTTAAGAAAACTGTTTCCAGTAAGATGTATTGCCATCAGTTACACCAAACACAGTGTTATGCGTTATGTCAAGGTGTTTTGTTGTGATTGGTCAAAACCTTATCACGTGATATTAATGAAAACATGACGTTTCTTGATTGCAGTCGATGCCATGCAATGATAGTAATGTTGCACACCGGATCATGTGTGGATTGATTGGTATTTTGCGCCGTGCTTAAGGGTATTTCACTTATATGGCGGCAATTTATTCCAACAATAATAGACACTAGCACAACAAAGATATGAAGTGTTTCCATTATGTTGGAAAACTATTTATTTCCTCCAGTTCTAGGTAAAGACACCATTGCTACTCTTAAAACAAACTGCCCTTAGCCAGACGGCTCCGAGGAGAGATATTTTGATAGTATTCTTCTGTCGGCCAATGCTGTATCTTCTTTGCGTTCGTCGCGTGAAATTGTAGGGCGGATCCGTTTCATAAACGGTTGCAATTTATTGGAAAGTACAAAACAAGTAGTGCATGGTTGAAAATGGAACACTCTGATTATTCAGCTCTCGTCAATTAATGTTTTACTTGTACTCCGATCTCGTTGAGGGGCCTGTGTCTTGGTGGTTTGAGAGTGCGCTTTCTAAGGCCTACTTCGATGAATCGTTCACTGGTTCGATTCCGTCTTTCGACCGTCAGGTCACAATATGCGGCTCCAGCAATCGCAAGGGTGGCTTTTACGAGGTTACCTTTCGGTTTTCCACCGTAATAGGACAGGGAACAGTGTGAAGTGGACAATCGGTCGTCATATTAGTGAAATACCTTAAAGTACGACGTTAAACCCCAATCGAACAAACAAGTCGAGCTCATTGAATATCAACAAATCATCCTGTTCCCGTCTTGAACACGCAGTATTTGTATCGAATTTATCTGACAAAATGTTGTTCAACATCAGTTTTTACCCAGTTTTCTAAAAGATGTCTTTATTACAATCGTACACTTTTCTTCAAAAATATTTAGATAATAAAACTATGACCGTGCAGACTTCTAGCTACGGGTAATTTGTCGTGAGTGTAGCAATGCGGTCTTTGTATTTTGTCGTTGTGCTGGTATCTATTATTGTTCACGCATAAGATAAATGCATGCCATTAAGCACGTCTTAAAACACATATTAACCAATCAATCCATATGGTTGGTAAATGATCAGCGGTGCACACGTGTGACAGTTTGTTTGTGTAGCATTTGGAGATATATGTACGGTTTGCTTTGCAGGATAGTTTTGCGTTCTTGTGGCTTTTAATCGCAGCTTGTTGATAAATTAGCTCGTATATTAACTCGGTGGTCACTGGAATGCTCTAAGAGTTCACACATATCGACAAAGTCTTGTAATATAACCCTGGTCAATGCTGTGTTGTAATTGAGTTATAGATGGTAATCTCTATGCAGGTGCATGAACCATTCCTTCAGTTCATTTGTAATTGGATCCATAGTAAAAGCGATTACGCTTCTTGTATTGATGTCTTGTCCACGCATCTTTCGTATAATTAAGTCCCAGGACTTTAATTGCCGGACTACAAACGTCTCATTTTACCAGAAGGAATCTCGGATGTAAATGCAGAACTACGCCAATTACTGTTATCTTGTGGTGTTTATGCTGGCGTGGTGTATATGGACTATCTCTATTCAGAACTGGTTCCGCTAGGCTCCCAATACACCTAAGTAATTGTGAAAAGTGTTATTCGGTCAACGCGGTCGAATACATTGTTCTGGGAATTAGTCCATGCCTGCATTACTACATAGATATAACGAAGACAGTAAAGAAAGGGCAATTCCTGATATACCACATGCAACCCCACAAACACACTACCAATTAAAATGTTATAATTTCTTTATAGTATTTTGACATTATCATTAGCATGGATGTAAATGCATGTGCCCTAATGATGACACAAAGGCCAATATTAGATGCCACCGTGGTCAATATATCTTAGATTAAAATTCTCGGAGACGCAAAAAAGGTGCCTATTAATTGAAAGCCACATCTCTTTAAGCGAATTTGTATTTGACGCACATGTCTAAGTGAGTCATATGTGCGTGATTAGTTTTGTTTGTGATGTCATAATTTGTTTGTCAGAAGCCGTATTGCCGCCGTATTCACACCATCCACTCAGACGAACAATTAAAGAGGATTTTTTATGGTTTTGTATACGTAAAATACATAAAGGAGTATAGATCGTGTTCTGGGTCCAGTTTGTCGATAGGTTAACGCTTGTTAACACCGCTAACAGTCGCTAACTCCAGGTGGGTGGTTGGAGGGAACTTCATGTTGCTCCGGTGCTCTCAGAGCTAAAGGGGAAGAGGTACCCGATCGGTTTGAGGTCTGTAATGCGACGCGTCGTTGTTCTGTCTTTGTCCCGTCTTGTCTTTGTTTGTTACCAGTGAGGTTGACGGTGGTTTTATTCTCCCATTGGGCTGGCACGTCGTCATATAAATTAAATACCCTTGAATACGACGGTAAACCCCAATCTCACAATCAAAATCTAACACCAGGATAAATGGCTAACAGCGAATTCAGCGTAATGGGATGTCATCTAATGGCGCGGATTAAATGATACAGCACTTCAAGCAACGGCTCCTGAAGACACAACAGAATTAAACGCAGCACAGAAACGAATTAAAAGCGTAATAAGAAATATATAATAAGATTACTGTGGACTGAAAATAAAACTAGTTTCGTTTTTAGGATACTGCCGTCTTATATTTGAACTACTGTACCCTTCAGCACAACGTAGAATTAATGTCGATATGAAACCGGCCTTTAATTCGGATATTGTATGGATTATTGAACCATACAGTTTATACATAAAACAAGTAGTTAAAAAAATATTGGTCAGGGGAGCTAATGCATAAGAACAAAGATGCCGACGGTTATCCCCCATTTTCGTGAAATCGCAATATGTGTTTTATGTAGTGCAGCAAGTAAATGATTGTCTAATTTTTCCTTGGAACATAAACGCTAACATATCTTTTTGAATTCCTGTTCATAGATTTCTTTTCTCTTTTACAATTTGTATGCTATTTCACGTAAATGTTTTATTTGAACTGATTTTTTTCTGAAAGTTTAACAATGCATCCCAAATTTTATAGAAATGATGAATGGCGAGTGTGTTGCGTGGGTGACATTGTTTTCTCAGAAAAGTGTTCGCATTACTAGCCACTTGTTAACAAGCAAAGACAAGACAAGGCAATCCCAAGACGCAAAACAAAGGCAATACACACACATCGGCTCCTTGTTGAGCTTTTGCCGGCTAAAGCTCCCTTTGTGGGATACACAACCAGCCTATTAATGGGAAGTTGTCTTCAAAATAACTTCAGCAGAAGATAGAGCATAATATTGCCATAGTGTTAACAGAGCTAAAGTTAAACAGCTAGTTGATTTTTTTTCTGATGTCTGTATTTCTTCCTGTGATTTATTTTACAATTTTGTCTCTGTTTGTTGCTAGCGGCATAGAAAGCGGTATTCTTTACGGAACAGTCGGTCTCGATCCTGTGAAAAATACATAGCAGTAGGATTAGTAAGCGCACTAGCTACAACTAAGCCACGGCCGCCGGCCCCTTAAGCAATATCAAGTATCATCAAAAATGTTTGTTTTTTTTTTAACTTATCTTCTATTTGGTTATCAAAGCTTCGTGTTAATATGACAAATAAAAAGTTTCGTAGTTTGCATTTTCCGGTGCTTCCAGAGGCGATGGTCAACACATAGCTGAACTGTTGTTGCGCACTTGGTCTCATTGCGCCATACATCATGTTGAACTCTCGGCATCTGTGTTGCGTCTGGCGTCGAAGAGGTATTCATTCTCAATGAGCTGGCAAGTCGTGACGCATAAGGTCGACGTAACGCTAGGAACACACAAATTGAAACAGGCTCTCTGTCGTGGTTAAGTGGTTAGCGCGTAGGTCAAATGATTCTCCTTCAATATACTGCTCGCTGGTTCGACTCCCTTAGTCGCCATACGAGTGAGCCATACGATGTGACTCCGTAAATTTTTGGTGCGGTTTTTACCAGCTTTCCTCCTCGTTTTCCAAATTATGTTGAAATACATAATCCGTCGTCATATAAATGTAATACCCGTGATTACTACGTTCAACCAAAATCAAACAAACATCTGTCTTATGCGCAAGGCCACAAACAACCACAGTTGCGAGGCGAAAGGATATTGCAACTTAAAAGAGGATCTCTTGAGCTAAGAGAAACGATTAAGCCAAAAGGTTTTAATGAAGCAAAACATTTATCGAAGCGTGAAGCTCCCATTTCCAAACTACGTGTCTGACTTCTATGGTTTTGTTTACGAAGACATGATGATATAAAATCAAAACAAAACTTTCACATACCTATAATTCACTTTATTTGAAACATCTCAACTTTGACAAGCAATAAAGAAAAATATGTGGCCATAAAAGTACATCTGTAGTGATACACATTAATATTATATATTGACGTTACTGATGTTTAATACTATCATCAAAACACCTCATGTTAAATGCATCCATCAATCGGAGTTGTCTGTACTTTATTACTGCAGTTGTCGACTTGTCATTTAACAGAGCTATCGTCTATTTACGTCTGTCCTGTTTAAAAGAAAATGATACATATAGATCAACACATATTTAAATAATTTCGTTTTTGACGTTCAGTCGTGGTCACAGCA
>JAVFBW010076457.1:16212-27107 GCA_034783835.1 Mopalia ciliata
AAATGCTTGATGTATTCATTGCATTCACTGACTCCCCATATAATGGGCAAAATAGGCCTATCAAAACCATTTTTAATTTTGCATGTAGATAGATGTATTGTAAATAGAAGAATTATTTAGTCTGGTTTTCAACTTAAATGATACTTTTTATACAGGAACGTTTTTTGCCCTTGATGTAATTTTTGTTCAATACAGTTGAAAGCCTGTGACCAGTGTGAGAGTCGCAACCACTTTCCTCAGTCTGCACTGTCTTTTCTGGGTTTTAGCCTCAAACGTTACAAAACATGAAACCATTTATTGCCCATATATGGGCAAGAAGCAACGTGAAGTGGACAATCCATCGTCATATTAGTGAAATAAACGACGTAAAACCCCCGATCAAACAAACATATTATGTCCATATCCTGCAGGATATACAACATACCTGGCACATTTTGCAGTTTCCGCCATTACACACGTCGCAGAAGTCGCTGTCGGCCAGGCTATCAGGTAAGTAATAGGCTACACATTTCTGATCTGTAAAAGAATAAAGTATAAAATGGCCAATATTCTACATGTTAAAGCAGTGAAAAATTAAAGTGGAGGTATATGTCGTGTAGGCCCATACACGTACAGTTCCAGAAGAAATATGTTTAACAATATCATTTATACTGAATGTTACTTAAATGGAAAAACAACTGTTTTTCGTCCGAAACATGTTATTTTTATTACATATTTTCGAAGACAAACATCTGTATTGCACTTGCATTTTAGTTAATTTAACAGGCGGGACTGACGTCATTGTTCGAAAACGCTGTAGGCCACCAGTGTGTTCGTTTGCTTAAACGTGTTTTCGAACAATGACGCCATTTCCGCTTTTTAAATTAACTAATTAACGGCTATGCTAATTCGATTGCAAGTGCAATATAGATAGTTGTCTTTGAAAATATGCAATAAAAATAATAAGTTTAGGTCGATAAACAGTTGTATTTATCTTTAACAAGGTATGCTTACATTATTTTATGCTGTTTGCTGAATGATAACAATAATCTCACTAAACAGCTTTTATGTATAACACTATATACTGTGTTCGCATGTGCATTTATTCATTCATTTATCCATTCATTCAGTCATCAATGCCATCCAGCAGGCCTATCATCCAGCCAGTTAACCAACTAAACAGCCAGGCAGCTAGATAGTTAACAGCCAGCTAACCAAACAACCAGCCAGTCAGCTAACTAACCAAACATTTAACCAGCCAGCTAACCAACCAGTCAGTCAGCTAACAAACCAACCAGTCATCCAGCCAGCCAACCAATCAACCAACCGGTCAGTCAGCCAGCCAGTAATTGAATCAATCAATACAGATTAAGACAAACCAAAACGCTTGCCAGTTAATCTAGATTCAGAGATAATCCATAAGTATTAACACTGATAGGCATTACTGTATCAGGGTGATTAGATTTAAACATGTATCAGGTAATTAGTTTATACTGCATGACTGCGTTTGTTCAGTCATAAACGGATAGACGTACATTTTGCCTTTCAAATTAAGTATTCATCATAAAGATTTTTCGGAGAGAAGGGAGGCCAATTGATTTGTTTGAAAATTGATATTCTTGCATAAGTGTGATTATCTTAAGGATTATACAAACTGGGATGTCCATTTAGTTTAAGTTATTTATTTGCCTTTCTATAGGCACACTCACAGAAGCAAGTTTCCCAGCGGAAACACAAAGTTTGCTACGTTTGGCGACACCTTAAACTAAGCTTCACTCCAAGCGATTTTTTATACTTAAACCCATTTATCATGAGATTACACTCTTCTGTGGCTACGCCCTACTAGCGAAAGGTCTTGGTTCGAACCGGATCTAGACATGTATTTACCTGGTTCATAGTAGTCGATCACTGTAACTGTGACTGGTTTGGATTTTGCCACAAGTCCTGTTCTCTTGGCTTGTACTGTGAAGCAAACTGCTTCACTGTCAATCTGTACAATATAATGAGTATTATTAGAGGAATAATGAAAGCAAATGAAACTGGAAAATTGAAATTATAATGCGTCAATTATACTAATACACAATCATATTAACTTATGATTAAAAGCCCATAAACCCTTTATCCTTGTGTTTAAAATATTGTAAATTCCATGTATTAGCTAGGGAAGCAATTAAGCTTTTTGTAATTAGGGCTATCTCGTTAGTTTAATTGTATTGGTATTAAGATTTTTTTTCTTTATATATGATTTTATTTGGATCTTTGGATAAAACAATGAGCACAACTCCTATTGTTTCCCATCCTATATAAATTCACAACAGAAGAATCTTCTTTTTTATCTGTTCCACTCCAAACAAAGTATACAAAATTTCAAAATCAAAGACGAGAAGCTAGCGACCAACAGTTCATTATATGACTAAATATTGTTGTGCTTATGAGGTAAGCATTAATAGGTAGGCTAAGCGAGATGTAAAACAAATATCGGTGGAAATTCGTTTAAGGTATCACCAGTGAATATGACTTGTTCTGGTAAGATGTTGGGCAAGCCAGACATAGACTGGGGGCTGGCTGACTAAAGTATCACCTAGCAGATGTCCCTCGTCATCGTTTCATAAATTATCTTAAAGCTCAAAATATCAAGTTGGTCACTAACCTCGTGAAAGTATACGATAACATTTTTATCAGAGACTTCAACACGTGGTGATATTTCGCGAAGTAATTGTTCAGTATCCTCCGACGGTGAAAATCCGTTTGGTATCTGCACGTCTACATATGCCATCCCGGATGCTCCCTCTAGAAGATACCTGCAAATAAAAACTATTTACTTTGAGTTAATCGCATCATTTACATTAAGGAATAGGACATTTACATTATATTTAATTTATTTCCCCAAAAAACAGTTGTTCCAAGCTCTGTTTGCCTAAGAGCCTGTTGGACGATGTACTGTCACAAAGAAGTGTCATACTATTTTTTTGTTGTTCAACATCCACATACAGTGATTAAAGCTGCATCAAAACGCTTTATACTGAAAGAGAAGTAAATGTATTTAAAATTACCTTTTTCATTTCTGAGATTAACAATCCGGGTGCTCATAGCTCATTTAGACTAACAGACAGATAGGTGACATTGCGTCTCAAAGACATGTACGTCACATCATAAGAGAAATGCATTGCTACCCAACGTTCTGTAATTGACCATTAACTTAACTGGGCATTTAGCAACCAGCTCCTAGTATTTATGTTAACACATACTTACGAAGCACAAACCATGACGTTAAATGCAAATGGCGATGAGTCCGTTACGGTAGCATTTATTGCGAAGGCAGGTTCAATGTATTCCTCTTCAATATTATATCTGACGGATACCTGGATTTTATACAAAAAAAATAAATAAATATTATAGCCCTTTATAGTGAATTTTTTTAATATCAGATGAAATGTAAGCAATATAAGCTCATAAATATTTTTTGTGTCTTTTAGAAAGTGAAGATTAACAGTATTTTCGTTATTTTGGGATAACACTTTCTTAGTTAGAATATATACCTATTCAGAAAATTTAGTAGGCTAAATAGGTATATTTTTTAAACTGGCAGACACATGTGTGGTTTATGCTGTGTGCAGGACTATTTGGCATATTTGAACGCGTCGGGAGATGTAGGTCTATTTCAGCTAACGCTAACACAAACCAAGGTAGAGGTAGACACAGCATAAATGTGTTCAAGACACTAAATGTTAGCCACTGGGGTCTTTTTACAAATACCTTCATATGCTGTACATTCCCGTGTACTGCAGGAGAACCGAGCGAGGTCCGGATGAAGCGAACAATTGTTCCAGCACGCATCTTTGTTGTAAAAGTCAGACGCTGATGTCAACGGCTGCCTAACGAATGAACTAAGTTGTAACCTAGACTAAGTCTTTTGTCCACAACATTTCGTCGATGTAGTTTGATTTTCTTCATTTTAGGTTGACTGTAGGCCCTAATGTCCTTTATCTTTTGTCATCGTCTGTTTAGATCTAGTCTTGGGCAGTGTCACATAGCTTATCAGTTTTCCCGTTAAGCCTATGTTTACTATTTATAAGTACTACATAGTTCTAGCTCTGACGTGATATAATTGTAGTAGAATGAAGTATTAATCAGGGGAGATGTAGGTCAGTATAACATGTAGGCCTGTGGTAGTGGACAATAACATTATCGTGTATCTTGACGGTTGTCGGTCATGACGACTCTAAATCGTATCGAAGCAAGGCGGATAACGAGATTGTCGTATCATGCCTCCCTTTAATTCCTACCTTGCCCTCGCTGACGTAAAATCCCGAGTTAACTGTAGACTATAGTTTCCAGTGACGCGTTACTTGCAAAGTAATAGACACCACAGACACGCTACACAGGCGCGTGTTGTTCAGTGTAACATAGAGTATTCTACGTACAGTGAAGCCTTTCAACACACCGATAACGTCATGCGCCTGTATACCTTGTGTGCCAGTGGCGCAACACTTGCTTGTGGTCAACAGAAGTAATTTGTACAAGACTTGTGAATAGTCTCTTTGCTTCTACAATAGTTGGCTGTGAAAAAACTGAAAAGGTACAAGTTCGATCAGATTCTTTTTGACACATCCATGGGGTGATGACATAAGATAGGCTGCAAAAGCAAGCCTACTCGCTAATCTATTTTCGGTTCCTGTGCCGTCGGAATCGCAAGCATCTCCAAAATAAAACCAGTATATCACCACAGTAACCAATGGTGTACAACCTTTAGTTTATTACAGTTTTTGTTCTATTCCGTGGCTAAATGGTTAGCACGTCTGAAATCTGATCCTGCCTGGAGGTTTCGTTCGCATGTTCGAGTCTCTGCGTTGACCTCCGTATACGAGCTAGGGAGTGGATTTCACGCAGTTTATTCGAGGTTTTCCACCGTACTTCAGTATGGATTGAATTTAGAATCAATGGCCATAAATAATCTTGAGAACAACGTAAAGCCCTTATCAACAAAAAACAATATATATTTTTTACTACTTCACATTTTATCAGCTAGTCAAGCCCTATCGTATCTGCCGATGGCGGTCACGGTTTATAATGGATGGACCTGATGTTTTACGCCGCAGTTGAGGTTATTTCCCTAATATGACAGTGTGCCAATCCAGTGCTTGGAAGAATTCGATAACTTTGACATTCGGATATCGTGACAAATCTTCCTAATTGACGGACGGAAATGCGTCACGTGACGGCAAATGCCCACTTTTTACAGAGTAGCATTGCCAAGGGTACAAACGTTAGACTACGTTGACGATACCTGGATCTAGTTTCCTAAAAATTACTCCCTGTGATTATATATCTATCATAAGTTTTTTCCCCCATAAAGATATAGATGCTGAGTTATATATCATAACGAAAGCCTAAGCTGAAAAACTTAACTGATTCAAAGTGAAACTTATGAACAAATCTGAGAAAAAAAGAATCGCACAAAAATTCAAAAACGTTCTGCTGATCTTCAGCGTATGATGAGATGCGAAAAACGTATACACTTATCGAAATGTATATACCGTGAATAAAAGAGTTAGGTGCACGATTGGCTTTTTTCATACCTTCTCGCGTTACTTGCCATAAAAAGGCAGTCAGTCAACGTGTTATCTTTAACGTCACGTGATGTTTAGCCTAGAAGAAATGATAATAAAGCCAGTAGTGCAGCTTAATGTTGAACGACTGCATTCGTATGGACATTTTAGTGGAAGTAATGTGTCAGTATGTGGCCATGACATACATCTTAATATACCAGCAATAAATGAATAGGGATATTAATTTATTTATAGGGGTATCTGCATGAAGATACCAACAAATGACACATAGGTTTAAGCTATTTTGGTGTTTGTCTATGTATAGGAAAAGTCAATCTTAACACCAGATGCCAACAACTCTCGCCTTGTTTTGTTTGTCGCTATATACATATTTAATGCAATCACCTCAATTTATCGTTTAATTAGGTCAAGCTGGCTGAGGTTCACGAAAGGTCAGAGTTTCAGTTGTTCAGTAAACACAGAGTTATCCCGGGCCTATGGTAAACACCAAATTCAGCCAAAACAAGCAGAGGTCGATCGTCCGATTTTCTTCTGTGTTGACGTTGTAATTCACGTGTAGTAAACAGGGGAAAAAGCATGCAACTCCTCGAAAAGTTTATTATTTTAATAATATTTGTCGAGTGTGCACGCATCCGTTCGTCATGTTGAAGTAGGCAGTCTGTGAGGTGATTGCTGTAGATTTTAATATACCACAAACTCAACACGAGGAGAACTCATGCTACTCTTTGGCGATATTCCTGGCGCATAACTCAGAATGTAGGAAATATTATGTAAAAACAAATTAACTACAAAGAAAATAATCCACATTGCCTCACCTCAGTTTCACACTGTAACACTGTTTGGACTGGTTCTTCAGTACAAAATCAACACAACTGTGACAGGACTGGGCACTTTTAGTCTAGCACATTGACCATTGGTCGGTGAAGACAAGCAAAGATCTATTTTGTTTCAAGTTTCCTTCATAATAATACGTTCTCTACATACACTGCTATTAATCATATTGTTTTGTTTTACATGTACTATATATATAACATGTACCTGACTGTCTTTTCATTCCTGATGTTGGTTTAATAAAGCGAAATATAGAAACTTAACATTCGTATGTTCACGTTTCTCGAAGTTGTGACTTAGGTCTACCAGTCATCATGCCATCACAGAAATCTGCCATTGTTTTCCTTCTGGTGGATCTTCTTTGTTGATTTTGCTTGAGCATTCGGTGTGTGACAGAACCCAGCTTTTGATTACTTTTATCATAAGGTTGAGTCGAAGAGTTTATGAATCTTTTAAAAAGTGTCACCAGCAATCAATTCATTATTGTAACAGCTATATTAAAAATATACTAAAGAGTTGGTCTAGTCCAGGCCATTAGGTTATACATCTTTTTATTTCAAATTAAATTAAACTTTATAAATTCAAATCACTTGGTTATGGCTTCCAGCTTAATACCACAATTAGGCCAGTCTGGGCGACGATTAAAACAATAAGTATGATTAAAATCATTGTTCGGGGGAAAGGACCTCTGGCTAAGATGAGTTTGTTTGTAGAGTAGCAATGCTGTCTTTTCTTAGCACAGGAGAAAAATTAAATTCCCAACATTATGGCAAGGCGTCGGGTCTTGGTTGTGCTAGTGTCAATTACTGTTGGAATACAGCGCCGTCATATAAGAGAAATACTATTAAATTTCAGGAACATATACACTTCCTTAATCTTTCAAATACGCACTTTCAAAAAACAAAAACAAAACTGGAAACTCGGAGAGAGCCAAAAATAAAAGGAGCCCATTTTACAGGGCGCTGGTATGTCTTGTCATGAGTCGTTCAAAGAGATGTCGCAAAAAAAAAACCCAAATGTATAGAAAAGTTAGATAACATTTTCATAACAAATACATACATTAATGTCTTAATCGGGAGAAAAGATAATGTAGCACAATTGACATAAACTTGTCATCTCACGTTTTCTTCAGACTGCAGACAAGCAATGTACATGTACATGCTTTTCAGTTCATATTACTGTTTGTGCCGTGTTATTTTGGACGTATCAGTATCAATGCCTTTGCGCTTGGAATTAGAATACCGTTTTAAAAAAAATCTACAAGATAAAGCACCGACTCTACTCAACCTCTCGCGTCGTCACTTTATTTGTTAAAGCTGATTGATTTGAATAGTAGTTGTTTCATCGTGTAGTTGAATCTGTGAAAATCTGCAACAGGGTTTTGTAAACGAAATAGTGTGTATTTATCACCCACGGAATATAAATGACTTTATTCACTGCATTATAGTGAGAGCGATTGAAATTTGTAACTTATTTCAGTTCCAACTTGAATGAACGATATCTTGTATTAGGTGTTAATATTCTATATGTGATTTGGATTTTCCTGTGGAATTTATAAAAAAAAAAAATGCAATACACATGCATAACCAACTGCTTTTAAACAACATAGACATATTGCTAATACTATCACAGTGTAAAGTGATAACTGATGTCAAACACATCAAGTGTCATTAAATAAAGCTGACATTGCATGATATCTGTGGATGCCTTACAAATAGTAAGGTTGCACGCTGGAACATAAGACAATGGAAACTATTATTCATCTGAACATCACAGTTATCTTCTCACATACGTGAAAACGTTCTCTAGTCAAGCAGTGACGTGCAAGTGTTCTCTTGAACAGAGGTGCAGGATTTTCTTTTTGGTAAATTGAATGTGGATTTTTTCAAGAGTGTCAACCATTCACAGAAAAAATAATTGACTTGACAGATATGTCAACACTATTGCATAATCAATAATAAAATGTTCTAGAGTAACTCATTATGCTGCTGTACTTAATTATCGCTTCATCAGACTTTATCTTGGAGTATATAGTTTGTCACGTTAGTGTAACACAAGTACAACTAATAGATCATGATACATTACCAACGTTAGCTGTTTGAACAATTCAAATAATTTTTGGAAAACCACATGTTAGTTTAATATTGCTGATATATATTTGCTAATCCCAGTTCAAATGCTGATTTGCTCCTACCAGTTCCCACTTACTTACGAACTTTTCCCAATTGCTTGCCTATCTGTATTAACTCTTTTCACAGTACGATCCAAAATAACGGAAAAGACTAAATATTACACTTACAGCATATGTTTAATTTATAGCGACCATTGTCCCGCATTGACATATCCAAAAATCTGAATCCGGTTAGTGACTGTGCACGAATTAGCTTTACAAGAAACATGTTTGGCAAATCACATTTTCCAAAAATGTTAACTACGAAAATGACACTTTCAGCTGTATTTGACATACTTGTCGAGCTCAGGAATCGTATAGAAGATTCGAACAGTCTCATTGTCTATTCGGAAAATTCATTGACATTCTGCATGGCAATAATACATCTGTTTCATTTCAACTAGTGGCTTGTTAAAAAAAAACATACGCAGCCAGAAATGCATTTGTCACAACTGTCGATTCTAATACTAACGCTTGAAGTGTCAGTGAACTCAAGCTTCTGTAATTCGTCCATTGGATAAAATAACGCCTGTCAAATTGCAGAGTCGCACACAATTTTTCATTTCCTCGGCGGCTCCAAAGACATTCAATCAGCTGGCTACCACTGTCATTGAAAATACAATAAAAAACCAACATTGGTTTAAGAAATGGATCACTGGAGGCCCATGTCAATGGACAACCCGTGTTTTGATGAAAACACCTATGTTAAATTTGATGATCTAGAAAGCGATTTATTTTTTTGCCTCATTGTCGATCAGTTTGACCTATTAACCGGAAGTTTGGTTGTTAATGGTTATACGTATCATGCACGTGCAGAATAAAACTTGCATAAAGGGTATATAAGAGAAGATTATAATGCTGTAAAGAGCAAGCGATATTTATTAGACGTTCATATCCCATTTCAAAATTACATCTTAATGAGTTTCACCATTGCAATAATTCCGAACACGAGTCTCGTTTTGGCTTACTTCAGTATGAAATCATCAGCTTAAACGTTTAAGTTAGATTTCCATTTCTATAGAGGGGTATAAATCCTGTGCCGTATTAATGCTAGAATGTTAATTACTGTTGAGCTCTGCGATTAATGCCAGCCAATCAATCAACCAATCAAAGCCAATAGTAAAAAAAAAGAAAGACTATTTGGGCTTGTAAAATTAAACTTTACAAAGCATCTATGGGCAAGGTGTGGCAAACATTATACGGTGTGCAAGATAAAACTTAAGAGTAGACTTCAAATTTAATGTCATTTCAGTTTTCTACAACTCTACAGTAAAGGAGGAAGAGATGGACTATACGCCATGAAAATTTATATGCCCTTGATAATTCTCAAATATAATCGATACCACTCCCTATGTCGAGAAATTTACTCTTAGATACACATCTTGTTTTGTACTTATTTTATTTGCTGATCGCGGGCGGTTGAAAGGAGCTTCAACCGCACCCGAGTTAAAGGGGAACAGGAAGCTGATCTGTTTGTGGTGCCTGTATTGCGTCTTGTTGTTGTCGTCCTGTCTTTGTTTGTTGCCAGTGGTGTCGAGGGTGATTTCCTTCACACATTGGGCTGGCACGTCGTCATATAAGTGAAATACCCTTTAGTACGACGATAAACCCCAATCAAACAAAAAAACAAACTTATTGGCTGGAACAATATGGCACCCAGCTGAGTCATCTCGCAGTTGCTCATCAGGAACAACAGTTTATATGCTATATCTTATTGTAAAAATGGCGTTTGCCGATCGCCTGAACTACCTACCATTCGTCTAATATCAGTATTACTTCTTAATTTGTGTTAAAGTATAGTAATTGAGTCTTAACAGACAGTGTATTTTACATAACCAGGAATTGCAGGAAGCTAGGCCAATACATGCGGTTACATAAAATTATCATTGAAAGAATAGTCATGCATGTTTGACTCTCATAACCATTTGACAGCTATAACAAGGTCATCGTTTAAAATACATACAAGATCAATATATACGGTGATAAAACTTAATAGGCATTAATCTTATGAACGATTATCTCTCGTGGCTGATAGAATTATAATATCTCAACATTATATCGAGGAACTTCTTACCGGGGCGCCTGTGGCTCAGTGGTAGCGAGTGTGCTTCCTGAACTGAACATGCTTCGATTTACCATTCACGGATTCGAGTCCGCCTTTCGACCATCAGGTATATGGGCGAGTCACATGTTGTGGCTCCGGCAATCGCGGGGGTGGTTTTTGCGAGGTGTCCTCCCGGTTTTCCACCGTAATAAGGCTGTGTGCAATGTAAAGTGGACAATCCGTCGTCATATAAGTGAAATACCCTTGAGTACGACGTTAAACACCAATCAAACAAACAAAC
>JAVFBW010076458.1:0-17124 GCA_034783835.1 Mopalia ciliata
CTCAGTCCTTGGATAATTTTTCTGGGATCTCTGTTTTGTCTTTGAGGCCATTTTCTACTTACTGATAGCCTATGGGTGAGTTTCAACTTTATAATGTTAAAAACAAAATTTGGTGTCATGCTTTTGTAGTTTACCATGTATTAACAATTTATTTTTCCATATGTATGGATAAAAATTCATCAAATCCCCTTTGGATCATTTTTGTTGTTGATCACGCAAATGTATTTGCAACGTATTCATTTACCACATGGTGTGCACATTTATAAAATATTTAATCTTATATTTATTCAAATTTCGCCAATCACAAAAGTAAATCTTTGATAATATTTATTCAAAATTCGCCAATCACAAAAGTAAATCTTTGAATACGAGTAGTGATAAAAATGTTTTTTGTCAATTACTGGTCTTTCATGTTGGTTTACTTCAGAACATGTTAGACAATGTTGCCACCCAGACAATGACCGGAGGTTTAGTTCTGCCCTGGGGTTAGTTGCTGGAAGCACTATTACATGATCTAATCCTCATTGGGATGACCTCACATCATATTAATAGCCTTTCTGTATTCATAGATTAGTCATTTAATCTGCTATCAGTGGCTATTAATCCTTGGTGAAACTGGAGCCAGGTGTTCTTAAAGCAAATGCTAACTAGGCATCACCGCGTGATCATAACATGGAGCTTGTGGATTGGATTGAATGGAATTTTACCCATACGCCATACTTAAGGTTCTTCCATGTTACACATTGCATGTCATGTCTCATACCATGTCTTGCCATTGCTTGTTCCTAGTATCATAAGAGGGTTGCTTTTGTCAACCATTGGATCAGCATTTCTACAAATATGTACAGTCCTGCAGCTTAGCAGTTAGTCTGCATGCTTACTAACACTACTTCAATGTACTGTACACAGGTTCGAGTCCGCCTGTAGACCAAGTGAGTTAGTCACAGGATGCGGATCCTGAAATCAAGGGGTGTGTTTTATGAGGTTTCCTCTGGTTACTCCACCATATTTAATCGTGGAACATTTTGAGTAGGCATAAAAAACAAATCAAACATGTAGACATAAAACACATCTAATTTTATTTATTGTCTGAAACTTAATGCAAACATATGACTTTATTAAAATGCTATGAAAATGCATGTTTCAGAATGTCAACAAATATATATATATACTGATATTATGTTAAAATAGACCTTGCAAATGAATAAATATATTAGATAACTTAAGTATTATTAAATTTTCTTAATGTTGTCTGGAAAATAATTAATGTTTTCAATAAGATGAGAAGAATTATGTAGTGTCCATTTAATGTTGAATATTTTTAAAAAGTTATTTGGAGCACATTAAACTTCTTCTTCAAAATAGACAACTCAAATTGTGCAAATGTTAGTTGATCCTAGATTAAAAGGCCTGCAGCAGTTTTTGGGATGACATTTGTCTAGACATCAATTGCATGGATATTTTACAAAACATATAATCATTAGCTTTCCATTTTATGCAAACTTTAGGTGTGATTGTCCTGTTAGGATTGCCAATGTTATAGGCATACAACCATGTTATGTCTCACTACAATGCAATATGTTGCTTCCAGAATAGTCTTATACTTCAGTGTTTATTAGTGCATTGGCCGCGTCCGTGGCTTAGTGGTAGCTTGTGCACTCTCTAAACTGAGCCTACTTCGATTTACCGTTCATGGGATCGAGTCCGCCTGTCGACCATCAAGTATATGAGAGAGTCACATGTTGTGGCTCCGGCAATTGCGGGGGTGGTTTTTACGCGGTTTCCGTCCAGTTTTCCACCATAATAAAGCTAGATGAAGTGTGAAGTGGACAATCCGTCATCATATAAGTGAAATACCCTTAAATACGACGTTAAACCCCAATCAAGCAAACAAATTATTAGTGCATTAAGTCCATTTGTTTCCATCACATGCTTTAAAACAAAACTGATCCAGTTGTTTTGAAACCAATGTCTCAAATTTCAATACAAAAATATTTGTTTAGTCGTTATTCAAGCATGAGATGAATGGCATTACTTCATACATGTAACTATATGTAAACATTTTATGCTATACCTAATCGGATCCGCATATCATATATAATAAATTTGTCGCTTAATCTAGCTATTCTATGATGTTTTGAATGCATGCATAATCAATACATGTTTGTGTTTAATGAAAGGTCTCTTTTATGCTACACAGCTTTGATGATAGTCACTGATTGTTTAAGCTGAAATATCCCAGAGCCACTCAGCATGTTACAGAAACTGTTTAATGAACCAGGATGCTCAACAACACATTTTGACAAAGTGTGACGATTTTCTTCCTCCATACTGGAATGCCTTGATGTAAAATTGCATGAAGACTCATTTTTGTGTTTCCGGTTGCTCTAAATACTTGATAAGGAATCTCTATGTTGGGAGGCTATAGCCTCGGATGACAGAAATCAATAATGGGTTATTTATACTGGAAGTGTCTTGTTGGAATCATAAATGTATAAATACAGGAATATCCTTTATATGCGGTATAATTTCTATTCACTATATTATTCTGCATTATCCTACATTTCTAACAAATAATGTATCCTTCAAGGTTGTTCTATAGCAAGACTTAATCACCTACAACTCATGAGTAAATGTGTTTGACTTTAAAACCGGAACTTACACATTCAAACTGTTTTTACTATATTTTGTTATTTTTATACAATGTCTCCTTTTGCCAAAAACAGCATGAAAAGTGGGAAAATGCTAGCTTATTGGGTAGATGTATGTCATACTACAGTGTATTGTGATAGACTTTGTCTTAACTAATAACTTCCCCCACAAAGTACCACAATAATCACATGATTGACACAGTGAAGTGCAGCTTTTTTACATGTAACATGCAGGAGATAATAAAACTGTCAAAAATGGACACCCAAATACTTAAAAAGTGAAGAAAATGACCATATTGGACACCATACTTTTGATTTCTGCCTAAAGTCCTGGTTCTTTTCATCATGCAAATTAAGATATACAAGTACCCTCTTGACATGATGTTGGGCCTCAGTCTGTTGGGACAGAGAATCCTGATTGATGTACTGTATAAGTTCAAGTCTACCTGTCAACCATGTATGTAAAGGAAGTCGTCTGGTATCTGAGAAGACAGCTCTATTTGTTTTATGAGACTTCTTGGCAGTTTCTGACAAATATATAGTGACAATATAAACTCATTATATAAGTTAAACATCAAGAATATGATATCAACCCCAATCAAAAACTGGGGTGGTTGAATGGAGTATCAAGTTGCCCTGGTGCTCAGGGCTTCACAGCTAAAAGGGAACAGGAAGGCGAGCTGTTTGTGGTGTCTGTATTTTGTACTTGTGCATGTCTTGTATTTGTCCTGTCTTGTCTTTGTTTGTTGCCATTAGTGTTGAGCCTGGTTTCCTTCACTCATTGGGCTGGTACTTAGTCATATAAGTGAACCCCAATGAAACAAACGAAACCATTCAATGAAACAAACTAAAAGCTATGCTTCACCACCTATTCATATTGAGACCCCATGTGACATTTTTTCAACATGATTCAATCTTCATGTACATTTATTTAAACAATCCCTGTTAAAAAGTTATATATGTATGTATTCTATGTATTTGATACATGTACAATAAGTACAATCAGACAACATAAGAATAGTAGTTTTCTGACTTAAACCTAGTTGTGGTTTTCCTTACACCATCTTTTACATGTATATAAAAATGTTATGCTAATGTCTTCCTGATACTCAGTGAACTAGTTCTTTGTTAATCCTTTTCACGTCTTGTGTAAGATTTTCATTTTTTATCCACTGTGATTTTGACTGTTGCTATAGTGATAAGTCTAAACTGTCATATATTATCTACTGTGACCATGAACGGTTCTTGTTGGCAGATGTTTAACATATACAAGTACAATGACTCTTTGGAGGAATAAGGTATTGACATCTTCAAGACAAAACACATTGATGATAGTCTACTCTTTTTTTTTTCTCAATATTTACGCTATTTTCTAAAACAACCTCTTGTTTACATGTATTTAGAATCATGGTAGAATATGGTTGGGTATTATGGGTTTGGGGCTATTGTGTTTCTTGTTAGGTTTATTTATACTAGCTGTGGATTATACGTATCCACCTACCCACGTAGTTACCAGGGTAGAATTTCTCTGAATCTCTTCTGGTCAGAAAGACAATTGCGTTATGATAGTCCTAGCCCACAATACCTTTTATTTGTTCGCAAAGATGATATTTTTATTAACATTTAGCAGTGTAAAATGTCTGAAAAGCATTAATCTGGTGGACCAGTAACCAGTTTAAACAACTGGTTTCTCCAGTTAAGCTTAATACATTTATGATTTGGGTGAAATGACCATGTTAAAGTATGATGCAAAACCAAATTATATGATCAAAAAAGTCTTGTACCATCATCAAAATTATAAATATCACATATGAATTATTGATGAGTTTAAATATTTTTTTTTTTTATGGTGTTATTATGATTAGACTAAACTTATTCATTGATAATACTGGACAAGGTTGTTGAAATCAAATCTCTGATAAATTTATTGATACAGTTGTTATTTTATGACCAGTAGTGATTTTAATGATCATTTCACGATTTCCAGTCTCATGTTTGTTGTCTTTTGTGAGCAGCAGTTAAGGATTAAATTGACAATGCATGAATGTGTCATTTTAAAGTGTGATAAATCGGTATCATTCTCTTAGATTAATAGTCTTCAGGCATGAAAGATAAACAATGGTTTACGGTCAGTATTAAACTGTCAAGAAGAGATATTTGCTTGCAGCCATTCCATTAGGTTATTTTCAGTAACTGGTCATTTTCAACTTAAAAAGACTAATATATTTTTTTTAAACTTTGGAACCAGAATATACCAAAAACGTGATTTCTGGCACTAAATACAGTGTATATTGGTTTGCTTTTTTCCATTATATTCATTATTATTTTAAAGAAAAGCCTTGGCATGCATGTATGCAAATTTCTCTTAATACCTGATGATTATATTCTCTCCATAAGATGATTCTTCGATTTTAATTGATCTACATCTCTGTGCCAGTGTGATTGCTTTTAGAAATATAAATAAGACACATGTTGGGTTACCAGTGTACTCTTATACATAAACAGATTTGCTTTTGTTCCAGCCTTCCGGCTAAAGGCAGTATGTTTTAAGGATATTTACGCTGTCTTTACTTAGCAAGCAGACTGAAACACCTGACAGTTTGTGGCTGTGGTAATGTGACTTTTTGCTGGAGCAGAACATCACTATCATTTAAGTGAAATACATTTAAGCTCTGTGTCAACATCCCTCATTTCGTTATCAAGGATTATAGTGTGAATAACATTTGATCTGAATTGTAACAGTTATCAATAACTAAACGCATTTTGTTTTTGTCTGTTTTAGGATGAAGAAGTGATGTGTGTAGATTAGCTATGAGTTTATCCTTTGATGAATCGTCGTCTTTGTATGTGGACCCTCCCTCTCCTACCAATGGTGAAAAAGAAGAAAATTTTGAAACAAAATCATCAGATCACGACAGACCTTCTCCTTCTTCACCACCACACCCTACTTCTTCAGTCCCAACATCTTTTTCTTCTCACCCACCTGGAAAGCATAAAAAGTCATCAAAAGGTCTAAGTGGATTGATCTCAAGAGCAAAAGAAGGTGCCAAGAAGACAAAAGCTGTTCTCAAACATCCAATATCTAACTCACCTTTGAAATCTCCTTCAAAATCGGCAAGCAAAAGTCTAGCCAAAGTTTTAGCTAAAGCTGGAGGAAAGTCGTCAAAATCAAAATTTCCTCTTTCCCCTGACGAGGAGTTTGATCCAACTTTACCTCGAGAAAAAATTGACGAAGATTCAGAAGAATGGAAGGCTTTCCAGGAAATGCAAGACAGGATCAAAGAAACAGTACAGAAAACAAGAAGTAATCTTACTAAGTTAGCCTCAACTACTGTCGCAGACTCACCAGATGGCAATGTTAAACCAGTGACTAAACCATCTGGGGGGTCCTGGGTAAGCTTTGAGAAGGGGGAAGCTGAAAAAGATGATAGGTTAACAGAAATAGATATAGAGGTTATTGCCAATGACCAGTTAGATTTGTCATGGGCTGCATATGATGATAATTTAACAGACTCTAATTTAATAGACACTGGGAGTGATTTGCTTCATCTGGACGTGACTCCTGTTCCATCCCCAAGAATTTCCCCCCGCGTTCCCAGTAATAGCCTCAGAGCAAGTAGTGAGGATCTCAGCAAAACAGACTTGCTTGGTGAAGAAATAAACCCAGCTGATGATATGGATCTTTTAGGTTTGGGAGACACTTCAGATGCTCAGGTGTCATCTCCTGTTAAATCAGCTGATGCACCTCTGAATCAAGATCTTTTGGGGTTAGGTTTTGACAGTGATACAGGGAACATGAATAAGACTGACTTGTTTGATCCCTTCAGTACATCAGTGGAATCTCAAAAACCCAAAGCAGTTGAAATGCTTTTTAGTTCCATAGGTGACAGTGCCCAGTCATCTCAAAGGTCTAGTCCATGTGTCTTTGATACAGATATCTTTACTCAAATTGCCGCACCTGATTCTCCTGCCCATCATATGGAAGCTAAAGACTCTTCAGCTACCCAACTAGCCAACACTATTATGGATGATTTCCTTGGGCTATCAGAATCAGATGTACCCTTAGCACCCTCTCCTGTTCATGTGTTTGACCCTTTTAAGACTATTTCTGATGATACACATTTAACTGATACTCATTCTCAACAGTCATCTGGTTTAGCTCCAGAAAATCCATTTACCTCAAACCTGACTGCCCATAGTACTTCTCCAATCAATCCATTTAACACATCAGGTGTAGATATCTTCAGTAATGCTGCCCCCAAGACTGATGAAACTTTGAGATCTGAGGCACCTAATCCATGGTTTTCTCAGACCATTGAGGAGGTTGTTGATACAGCAACAGGTGTGTTTGGATTACCTGGAGAGGCAACAGGTGGGAAGAACATCATGGCCGACAATGCTGCACATGAATCTATTAATATTTTTGATTTGAAGGACACTACAAATCAGTCTCCAATAAATGTTCCTGCCTCGGACAATATAATTAACCCCTCTGTATTATCCACTGATATGGTTGCTCCTATGGAACCTTCAGAAGCTTCTAATGATCAAGCTACTGAAGGTCCATTCTCATCAAACATCTTTGATATCCAAGACTCTAATACACAATCACAACTCATCTATTCCTCAGTGGAAAACAAATTTTCTAAAGACTTGGCTTCAGAACAGTCATTTGCTCCTTTTGAATCATTTTCTACAGCTTCATTCGCAACTAAGCTTTCAAATAAAGAACCAGATGCGAAAGATAAAGAAGAAACCATGATTGTTATAAAACCAGTTGAAGATTTTGATGATGATTTCTTTGGGAAAGTTGCCCCAGTGTTAGATACAGTTGATGTATTTGATGCTTGGGGTATGGATTCTGCTATGTCTAAAAGCTCAAATAACCCATTCTTGGACATGTCTTTTTCATCTGGGCAGACTGTTGAAACTGAAGGACAAGTTGATGGAAATAAGAACCCTTTTGTGTCTGATGATTTTGCTGCACTATCAACTGAAACAATAACACAGAGTAACCCATTCCTCCTTGAGAGCTCAGGTGAAGCTGTTCCAGAAACTGATGTATCAGCTTTTATGTTTGAAAGTAAAGCAGATAGCACAGATAACTTTGACCCCTTTGGTGTTAAAAATGTAACTCAACCAGAAGGTTCAGACAGGGGTCAAGTGTCGATATTTGAAGCAGTTTCTGCAGCTGGTGACAATCAGTTGGTGGAACCGGAAGATGGAGATGATGATGACTTTGCAGGAGTTCCAATGAAGCTAGAAATCAGACCAACAGGCAGGAAACCGGCTGGAAAGGCTCCTCCAATCCCACCTCCTCCAAAATCTGCTATGATGCCATTCAGAGAAAATCCATTTGACAAGGAATCTCCTCCTGAAGAAGAATTTGCCAAGTTTGAAACGACAGAAAAATCAGCCAAACTTGAAACCATGATGAGTATGTCAACTGAAAGCAGTACACCCGATGAAGAGGAAATGCCTGGACCTTTAGAGGTGTTTCATTCAAAATTTGAGGGCAGTGGCTGGCACCTGATGCTCAGACAACCAACAAAGAAAAAAATAACAGGGAATAGGTACTGGAAGAATGTGTTTGTGAAGTTAGCTATGGTTAAAGATGGACCTGTATTAAAATTATACACAGATGAAGGTGAACGGGATTCATTTCAGGAACTTCCTCTTCAGCCATGTTATTCCTTATCTGACATTGCTCTTCAGCAGTATGATCAGTATGGGAAAATCCACACTGTTAAACTGCAGTACATCTTCTATAGAGAAAGAGTGGGCTTAAGAGCAGAGAGAATCACTCCAAACTTTGTACGTAAACCAAAACCAACTATGATTCTTGACCACTCCCCTCAGGTGTCTGAATTACTCAAGTTTGGTAGCCTGAAGAAAGACTACTTGCGGACATTTATGTGGGAAGTTGAAGATGCCTTAATGCACATAGAGGCTAACCGTGATAAGACCTTGAGCTACACCAAAGACGAAGTTTCAGTGGATGTTTGGGATGAATTTGAAGCAGAAATTGATAAAGCTGGACACATTATTAAACAAAAATCTCGTGTTAGACTATTCTGCTTAGCTTTTGTCACTGGAATGCCCCTGTGTGAACTTGGTGTTAATGACAAACGACGGAAAGGTAAAGAAGTTGTTGGTCGACATGACATTATACCAGTTAAAACAGAAGATTGGATTAAAATACAGGATTATGAGTTCCACAATGTGGTTGATAGGCCTGCATTTGAGAAAACTAACACAATAACGTTTCGTCCGTTGGATGGGTGCCAGTTTGAGTTAATGCGTTATAGAGCTCGACCAAAAGAAAACCGTGAACTGCCTTTACAGGCTAAAATTCAACAGATTATTAAAGGCACCCATGTCGAAATGAGGTGTGAACTGCTAGTTACAGGTTATCATGCGAACAGTAAAAAACATGGTCAGTTTCCTTGTGAAGATATTGAGATTCACTTTCCTATTCCAGAGAAGTGGATTTACTTCTTCCGTTACGAAAGACGGTTTGGTTATGGTTCAGTGCACTCTACAACTAGGAAGCCTGGCAAGATTAAAGGGTTAGAGAGACTCACTATGATTGCTCAAGGAAATCTTTCCCCTGCTTTGTTGGAAGCTTCCGTGGGAACAGCCAAGTATGAAAATGTTTATCGAGCCGTGGTTTGGCGTATTAATCGCTTACCCGAGAGGAATGAAGGTAAGGCTCTATAAACCCACTCACTAAGTAATCAATAAAAATAAGCCAAATATGTGAAAGATTTTAAACATCAATGGAAAAGTTTGTTACATCAAGATACATGGAATTATCACCTCTTTTTACCCAATTAAACTGTACATAATTGGACCTAAAATGACATACCATACAAATATAGTTAGCATTGTTTTCATTTCTAAAATAGAAATATTTATTTCTGTTTTGAATTGAGCAACGTTATGTCTTAGTATTTATTATCTTTTATTGTTAACTTAAAATGCTTATTAAAATAGTAATAAGGGTTTTAAAATTGCCGTCACTTGTTACAAAAGCAGAATTTAAATAAAACTTTTGGGGGATATATTGTATTTCCGAAATAACCTTCGAATGATCTTTAAAATCTAAAATAAGAACTGATTAATCATAATCAATGTGTTATTGAATTATATCTTGAGCTGTGCAGGGTAGTCAAAACATGACATAATAGCTTCCTATTCTTCCCTGTGAGGGAGCGGGTGGGCCATGGCCCTGCAGAATACTTCTCGGCTTCCTCGGTCGATCGTAAGAGGCGAGAAAAGAGATTGCTTTCTGTTGCCCTGGTGTTCGCAGAGCTAAAGGGTAACGAAAAGCAGATTTATTTGTGATGTTCTGTGTTTGTGTCCGTCGTCATATAAGTGAAATACCCTTTAGTACAGCGTTAAACACCAATCAAACAAACAATCAAACAAACAATGTATTTGATAGACCTAGATGTTTGTTTTTAACCTTTTGACATTAACCTCCTCACATTGTATGCTATTGTGATGAAACAATGTACAGTCACGAAGGTGATCTCTTTGTGCGTCATTCCATTGAACATATCGCGTTACATATGAACGTCGCTGGCATTGTCTCTCACTGTAACGCCGGATACTTTACCACACAATTAATGGGAGGTGACTTGCGTATTGTCAGTTTTTCTTGTTCGTGGACAATAAAACCAATGTGGCATATTAAGATTAAATGGTTAATCAATGCAGCTACCCAGACCAATTGTTTGTTTCTACAAGTGTTATTGGACTGGTGCCAAAAACGTTCCATCCTTGACGCAATTCAGTTTGTCAGTCTGTTAAACTCATCACCAATAATATTAGATTTACCAATAATTTTTAAGTAAGCCGTAATTACTTGTACTGACGATAAAATGTTGATTGAATTTCCCGGAAGAAAATACTTCTAAGCCAAGCAAACTTACATAATTATACAATTTCTGGATAAACAACTTCTTGTTTTGTGATAGAGCACAACGCTGGATGTTACATGTGAGATTTATAGACGTTCTTGTTAGACTTTCAATCTTTCACGTAATTCAGTTTTTCAACCTGTTGACCTCATCTCCAATAAGATTCAATTTACCAATACTGTTTAAGTAAGTCGTAATAACTGGTGCTGTCAAAAAAATGTTAGTTGAATCTGGGATGAGTATGTAGAGGGATTAGAAACGCTATATTAAGTCTACTTAGTAGGCCGAGCTAGTCACAACAGGCACTTTCTGCACTGTATATGCCTACTGAGCAGACGTCATATGTTTGACCAACTCGCATATGGGTGCATTGGAACAAGATAGCCGAATAGCACATTCCCGTTGGATGATTCGAAGCATATTGGCGTTTCTTATCCCTCTACATACTAATCCTATGTTGAATTTACTGGGGAAAAATCCCCGCTCTCCTGTTAGATTTTGATCCTGTTTCTAAAGGCTCCAAATTGAGCCCAAGGGCAAACATAGAATTATGGTACAAAGGACAGAAATGGAATTTAGCCTCAATGTCTGTTTTAATTGGAGCTAAAAATAATATTCCGTTACAACAATTTATGCCTAATGCTTACATTCTACTGATCTAAAATAAACGACCACAAATACAGCGCGATTCTAATCGAACATCTCGACACGACGTTTTAAAGCAATACTTTAGATTATTACAATGAATAATCTGATCTAGAAGGTATTTTTTTTTTACAGATGTGTTGTTTTGTCACGAATGTTTACCGAAACGGATTTTGTTTTGTTTGGATTAAATTTTTTTATATTGTAAACAAAATGATCCAGTCAAAATCATAACTGGGTTAACAGCTCCACTATCAGTTATTTCGAGGGCAGTAATTATATTTTATTGTTAGTGAAAATTACAGAAGTCCGTCTTTGTCAGACAACTTTGACAACAGGAGTACATAAAAAGTTTTTTGTCGTTGTTGATGTTAAGATGAACATCGAATTGGTTGCTGTCTCAGAGAAACAAACTATGTTAAAGCAATCACGAGTTTCTGAAAACACCGGAAATAGAAATCTCCCTAGAGCAGATTAGATTTTCTCTGCGGACTTGGCCTCGCAAGAAAAAGGCACAACCTTAGAAGTCCGCTCAACCAATTTATTGTTATTTGTTGTCGTGTTAATGTTGGTGTTTGTTTCTTTTCTTGCTTTGGCTACAACGTCATTTCTCAATCAGCTTTGGAAAATATTTGTAAAGATTGCTATGTTAATTGCTAGGCTCACTTGGTCTACACCAGTGGGTCAGATAAGCAACACAATCGTGGCTGTTTTGAAACAATTGCAACTCGGCTATAGGCAGTATGTGCCTAGTATATGTACACTGTCGTTATTTAGTATTGTAGGAATATTTATATTTCAACCGATTAAAACCGTGTATATTTTATTGTAGGGTCAGTGTTTCATTGTCAGAGTTCACAGCTGCTATTTTACTTCAACACTCTGAAGCAGTGCATCGAACGATAATCAATCGATCGTTCGTTCGTTCGTTTGTTCGTTCGTTCAATCAATCAATCAAGTTGCAGGGCTCGAACTTCCAATGCTGACTCTGCATCTTTATCGCTTGTAAACACACTTTCCCATTCGGCTTCTTTTGTGAAGGTTGAAGATAACGCTTTATTGTGTGTCTAAATATTTCCATGATTCTAAACAAATTCTGCATAAAATTAGTTTCGATCTCCATGTCGTTATAGATTATTATTTTTGTACCAATATCAATTATTATTCTTTGTATTAGCCTTTAGGGGCAAATGCTGATAACTCGGAAAACACAATGCATATGCCCGGCACAATTAGGGTCACGTTAGTAGAAGAAATAGTAGCGCCGCAGTCGAAACAGCGAGTGAAGACATTAACCATTGGGGGCAGTTTTTTTTTCTCTGCGCCCTTTCTTCTACCAATATCGATAAATAAATTGTTTATATTGATAAATGAATTTTCCATATTGATAAGTCATTGAAAAACAAATGAGGGGAAATTGTCTATTTTGATAATTGATTTACTGGTTAATCAGAATATATTTTAATTTGAACCTATAATTTGAAAGCAATCGGTTGTTAGCTAGATATTACTTACTCTGCAACAGCTGTCACATATGAAGCGCTCCATTGAAATCAAAGATTTGTTATACACTTCTATGGAAGTTTAAGAACGCATATTGGTCGTTTTATAGAAGCCTTTCCTTGTCAGAATCTCGGCGACTAACATTCTAAGAGATAAAGGAAACAAATGGGAGAGAGTTCAACGTAAGTAACAAAGCACTGTTGAAATTGGCCCTTCGAACGATTGGAAAGGGAGACAATTGTCTTTTTGGAACTATGGAAAGGGAGAAATGAATGATTAATGTAATAATTGGCACTTTGCCAAATACCATATACACAATATGTCAAAGGTGATAGCAGATGAATGATTCACTATACAAATCTGGAATGGCCTTAATTACATTAAGCCATATAAAAAGTTGTCATCATATATTAAAAGAGAATGTGTTTTTAGGACTAAGATATACTCATTTTCTGAGCAGTAGTCTCCGAGTAATTTTATCTAAACAAAATAGAGGAAGACTTGTAACGGTCAAAATTCTCTAGGTCCCAGGACAAATAACTAATTATCAACGATAAGATTACAAAGGAGGCTGTTTAACTCTTTTTTTATCTACTCTTTGCTCTAGCTAAGCTGTCAGTTTCGCTGAAGGTAATACATGAATTCAACCATAATTGGTCTCTTTGCTATTCCTAATTTTGCATCATTTTTAGGTTACAGAAGGCATTAAAACCACTGGGAAAGATGGTTATAATCAATATTACCAGACTGAAATGAACACAAACACCATAATTGTATATTGTTAGAGTGCCAGAGATACACGCATGTTACATCAAATATCATTTGTCCTATCAGAGATTTTCTGTCAAGTAGTAATAAACATATGATTTTACGCTGATGTCCAAGTGGGGAATTGAATTGATAAATCTTTAAACCAAGTTAACGTTTCCCCAAATCCTCCTGGCTGTTATCACTCGCGGTATAGTAAACTTTTGGGGGTTTGTTTCGAGACATGTTGTGTTGAAAACATAACAATGTCACATAATATACACTTCTGTAAATAGCTTTTAGCTGGTTTGGAAAAAATAAGGAACAACTTACCAATATTAGTCCCGATCATCTGGCCGGACCCTACTTTTAAAAATCCCAGAAGAATATGGAAAAAAATCATTGTATAATCCTGAATTTTGAGCATTAGTAAACCCCCATCAGCGCATGTAAACTCGGAGTGATTCAGTATTGTCCACAGGGGTTTTTTGAGGCAATTATAGTGTAATAAGTGGGCGTTAACAAGGGAACATCACATCCACTGATCTTTCCACTTACAATCAATTTTATAGTTCTATCTGGGTGTGTTACGCGGTCTGCGCTGTGCCTGAAGTAAGTGCTGTCCATCGTTTACAAAACTTTGGGAATTATGAAACTCCGGTGTAAAACAAGACCGGCATAAATGTACAATTTATTGATTTACCGGTTAATCAGAATATATTTTAATTTGAACCTATAATTTGAAAGCAATCGCTTGTTAGCTAGATATTACTTACTCTGCAACAGCTGTCACATATGAAGCGCTCCATTGAAATCAAAGATTTGTTATACACTTCTATGGAAGTTTAAGAACGCATATTGGTCGTTTTATAGAAGCCTTTCCTTGTCAGAATCTCGGCGACTAACATTCTAAGAGATAAAGGAAACAAATGGGAGAGAGTTCAACGTAAGTAACAAAGCACTGTTGAAATTGGCCCTTCGAACGATTGGAAAGGGAGACAATTGTCTTTTTGGAACTATGGAAAGGGAGAAATGAATGATTAATGTAATAATTGGCACTTTGCCAAATACCATATACACAATATGTCAAAGGTGATAGCAGATGAATGATTCACTATACAAATCTGGAATGGCCTTAATTACATTAAGCCATATAAAAAGTTGTCATCATATATTAAAAGAGAATGTGTTTTTAGGACAAAGATATACTTATAATTGTAAACATCTCGATATTAAATCTAACATGCGAAGCAGTCGTTTTGTACCAATTCCCAGGTATCCGTTAGCCGGTATCAAGCTGTCGAACACATTTCCAGAATTGTCTGTTTGTCCAGCTGATCCTTGACCCAATCAATGATAAGACTTGTATTTTATCTGGGTGAAATGGAGGGGCGAAAAAAAATTCTTTTTTTTGTGTGTGTAATTAAAAGCCAGCATTCAACAGAGATTATTAAAATGTACTAAAAATAACAATAATAAGCATCGTTTCTCATTCCCTGAAAGCCAGTTGAAGCCATCCTTGTTCAAGCACAACAAATATTTAGCCCAGCTTAGTACGTTCTTGTACTCGTTTGAGCAGTCAACTCTAACCATTTCTTAAACACAAGAGGAGTCTCCTGAGGCATATGCAAGACTCTCCAGACTCCAGATATCGCAGATGTTTTTTTCTGTTGCAAGGTTTCCACCCATTTTTCCGCCGCATTATGTAAGTAAGTAAGATTGATTGATTGATTGGTGTTTTACACCGTGTTTAAGGGTATTTCACTTAAATAAAGGCGGTTAATTATAACAATAATTAACGCTAGTACCACAACCAAGTGGTAAAGCGTTTCCATGATGTTGGAAAGTTCAACATTGCTACTCTTCAAAGAAACTGCCCTCAGCCAAAGGCCTTTAAGGCAGATAGACTAAATAGGGGGCAATCCTTCAAGTAAGTCATTGAGTAAGATACTATACCACAAACAATCAAACGGTCACATAAATCCATCTCTTAAAACCACTAATTTATGTGAAGTAGTTTTCGTCACTCTATTTGTTGATTTTTGTAAAGGAAAAATCTTCATACTACTCTATTATAACATATTCCAATGTGCCTGCCAAGAAAAGAGAACAAATCATTATTGGACAGTTGAGATTCGGCCCAAACCCTAGGACAATGTATAGGGCTAAATCCTCCGTCTTAGCCCTATGTCCCGCTTATCTTAACCCGTGGTGAAAGTTGGAAATCGATCCGCTGCTCTCGCCCACCTCTCAAAACCTACATCTGATTTTTCTCTGATTTTCTAGATACACTGAAAACAATGACTAGTGTTCTACTTACTTGCAATATTAATTTTCCGACGGTTTTCAATCTTATTTTGGCAAAGGTAAAAAAATTCAACGTGTCAACTCGGGGGAGAAACTAGAATAAAACTTTATTTAAACGTTGGGAAAGAAAGAAGAAGTTAGATTATTGTGACTTTTGTATCCTCAAAAAATAAGAGAAAAATCAAGAGAGGTCGGAGGATAAATTTCCGACCTTCACGATGGGTTGAGATAAGCGGGACGTAAGGATAAGATTGAAGAATTAGCCCTTATCATTGTGCTACACAAACCCTTGATAAAACTAACAAACAGTTGTGACTCCATACCTATGCCCCCTTAGTATTATACACCGTACATTTAAAGAGTAAGTTCATACACTCCACTTTCCCCATGTTCGTGTTTTTGTACTCTTCTGTCTCTTTGTTAAAACTGAGTTCCAGACCAAAATATTGAACTAATAGAGACGGTCCGAGGCGGTGCCGAGAACTTCTCTAAGAATCATGCATTGTAAAGAACATTTCTCATACTCAAAGAGGGCCAATGAGCCCGGGCAACAAGATAAAAATGGATTGCCCAGATTTCTATTATGGACACAATCTTCCACTTCCAGGAACGGCCAAAGAGATCCTTTTGTTCGTGCTAATTGTCCAAAAACGAAGTAGACTGCGTCAAACCCAGTCCCAATAAATATTGTAGGTTTGGGAAAGACAGATATCTGAGAACATCGTGTTTATCTGAGATCTCCAGACATTCGCCTGACTCACAAAACGATGGCCCCTTCGAGGGTCCACTTTATGGATTAAAAGAAATACATAGGTCAATTTGATGTTCTCTCGGAGTAATCTGATAATTATCATTTCAATAACTGGCTTAACACTCCTGTTGTCCGTTAGCGTAAAAAAAACCAACAACATAATTATACATTATACATTTCTTAATTAGTACCGGTAGTTTCTACTAAACTTGTGTCGTAATTGTTTTGTGTCAGCGAGTCGATTTAAAAGTCCTCCATCCTCATAAATTCCCAGGATTTCACGCCTCTTCTGGCAGAAATCGAACAATTGGTTATTGAAGTAGCCCCTTGATTATGTTAAACACAGGCGGAATGTCTCAAGAGATGTTTGTTTAGTCATAATGCAATCCCATTGGCCATGCGCAGGTCTGTGTGAACAGGTGCGCTTTCAATATCGATTCCCTTGGTCAAGATTCATTCTAAAATATAATTAATTATACTTCCTACGTCAAGACATTGACTCTAAGATACACCCGGGCCATCTTGGTTTGCACTTCTTTTATTTGCTGGTCTGCAGCTGATAGGTCGCCCCAAATATTGGGGGATATTAATGCGC
>JAVFBW010076569.1:0-17123 GCA_034783835.1 Mopalia ciliata
GGACCACGGAGAGTGATGAGAATAGCCCACAGTCAGAATGACTGTGGGCTAAAAACATATTTCCTTGTAATGGAATGTTGTTATTGTTTTTCATATTTAATTTAGCTATCAAAATCGATTTTAATTGGTGAGAAATCAAATGCACTTGATTGGTCAGAAGCTTGATGATATATGCATATGGTGAAATATCATTGTTCCACACTTGATTGGTCAGAAGCTTGATGACATATGCTTATGGGGAAAAGTCAATGTATAAACCATATACAGCTACATCAGAACTCTTGGATGGAAAATCTTAATTGCATGATATATATTAATTAAAATATAACTGTTTGTTATAACTGAACACAATTAACTTTATTTATCACCACAAATGACCACAACAGGCCAAAACTTGAACATTTGTTCCCTATTGAATGTGTTGGTCTATTTGACTGGGCTTAAATGCTTGTTCTTCACTCATATGATGGCAGCCAGCCGAATAGGTGAAGATTGATTGATTCATTGGTGTTTTACGTCAGCTTAAGGGTATTTTGCTTATAAGATGGCGATGTATTCCTACAATAATTGACGCTAGCACAACCAAACTGTGGAGTGTTTCCATTATGTTGGAAAGTTAATTTCCTCCAGTGCTAAATTAAGTGCTCTCTGCAGCTGTAGCTCATTCAGTAGATTTTTGGCCCAGTAACCAGGATTTGAGTGGCCCTTTGTAGCTCACTCGGGTAGATTGTTGGTCCAGTAACCAGGATTTGAGTGGGCCTCTTTAGCTCACTCAGTAGATTGTTGGCTCTGTACCCAGGATTTGAGTGGCCCTCTGTAGCTCACTCAGTAGATTGTTGGCCCTGTACCCAGGATTTGAGTGTAGCTCACTCAGTAGATTGCTAGCCCTGTACCCAGGATTTGAATACATGTGGCTAAATGGACATTTATCATTCTGAATAGTCTCAGTATTTTAGTCATTCTTGGATAACACTGTTTTAATTTGAACAGAATGTAGTTTAGAAAATTTTCCTGTTGAAATCCTTAGATAGCGGGCACCTAGACCCTTGAGCCACCCTCCCACCACTAAGAAGAAGGTCAGTCAGGCCTCCATAATTATCTATTTGTGTCCTGGACTGTAACCCTACCTACCCCAAAAACTCAACAAAAAAAAGATAACCGTCAGAATTTTTTTAATTCGGAAAATTAGCAGCTTCTTTCTGTGAACTACAAAAACAAAAATCCCCTCTGGGATTGTGCCATTTAATCATGGAATACAGGGTCATTAAATAAGAGAAATAGCCCACAACAATGGTTAAAAAACAAGTACATGAATTAATGTTGTAGGCCCTATTCAGATATAATACCTGTATGGCATAATTTGCAACAAAAATGTTTTAAAATAAAAATTAATTTTTTAAAAAATAATGAGTTTCCACCTGCACACTTTTTAAAAAATATTCTTATTACTGGAAACAAATACATTTTTTTGGAAGGCATCAACTGGAGATAAGGTAGCGGATATTCATTACTCCTCGGAACATTCTCAACATATATATATTTTTTTATTTTTAAAGTTTAACCTCTTATCATAGCAAAGTATTAACATTCCCCATGGCATTCATGTGCACTAATATGAAAGCTAACTTACAATAATTGTAAGACAACTTATAACACTTAATGTAGACTTGGTTATATTAAAAGGAAATACCATGACAACCAGTGTGTTGCCATTACAGTTATGTTAAATCTGGGATGAGTATGTAGACTAGAAACGCTGCTATCGTTCGAATCATCGAACAGTGAGTGTGTTACTTGGCTAGCTTGTTTCAATCGACCCATTGGGCACATGTAGTCTGCTCAGCTGGCTAAGCCAGTCCTAACTGACACTCCCTACACTGCATTTGCCTTCTGAACAGACTTCATATGTTTGACCAACTCGTCCAATGGGTAGATTGTAACAAGCCAGCTGAGGAAAACATTCATGGTTCGATGATTCGAAGGATAGCGGCCTCTCTAATGACCACATATCAACTAAGCGTAAAATAAATGCTGCTCCGAATATTGAAGTCATTGTTGGACCTCTATATTTCGGCTTACCTATGTAGCCATCATAAGATATTTTCCTGATGATGGCTACAAAGATAAGCCAAAATATGGAATTCCAAAAATGATTTCAATATTAGGAGCAGCATTTATTTTAATTATTTTACGCTTGGTTGATACTTCATGTTAAACTTAAGCTAAGAACACTTTATGAAACGGTCCCCAGGAACTTACAAAATGTAAGTGAGTGACAGGTAACAGGTTGTTAATGGCACACAGGGTTATTACCATGTGTAACACCTGTTAAAACATTCCATTGATGAACATGTGCAGGTATTGAACATTTCAGACAGCATCAGTCAGTCCCCTTTTACCTGTGCTTTTAGCCGCCTCCCTCCCTATACCCTTTCAAAGGTAATGTGGATAAAATCCCTAAAAATTTGTTCAAACACACATAGATGTATGCAGCATAATTATATAATTTCTGGATAACACATAATCCGCTCCAGTTAAATCAGTAATTTATCAGTAAAGTTTAATAAAACTTTACTTGGCCTGCAGGAGAAAGGGAAACTTAAAAAATTCGCCACCCATTTACTTAAAGAGCAAAATGACCGTGAAAAAACACCAAACTCTTGATTTCTGGCTAAGCCCCTGTTTGAGCATGGATGATTGCTTTTAGAAATAAATATACATACCAGTAGAAATAGTATGTAGACTCCCAGTTTCTCTGCTCATGTTTCTAAAAGAACTTGAAGCGGATTTCCTTTTCAAAGTATTAGGGGATTATCACCATAACATATTGATCTACATGTTTTACTAAAGTTGAACTATAACATGTATTACACGATCACTCAATTGATTGGGTTTTTTTTTGTCACAGTAACAGGTATATATTACACCTTTTTTTTCACGTTACAGGAAAAAGGCTGCTGAGGGTTAGAATTTATCCTATATTTTAAAGCCGTTTCACCTGGATTAAAATGTTTTAAAGTGAAAATGTTAAAATTTAATGTATGAGATATATTGATTTCAAGTATCCCAGCAACCAAGCTGAATTTATAGACGTAATGCATAAATATAAATATGTTACAATTTTAGCTAAATTATAAAGAAACAATTTAATTTGGATTACTAAAGAGCAATTATCCTAAACAGTAAATGCAGGTATTTAAATACTCAAACATCCAGCCGTGCACCATTAAATGATGTAACATTTTAGAAAAAATTCTTTTCACTATAGCTGTCAATTAAAGTCATAAAGAAGCCATAATCAATGATTGCCATAAGGCATATGTCAACAAAAACTAACATCTCAACATTTATCATATTTAATGATTGCCAAATGTATGTACAAAGAAAAAAATGTTGCTTCAGGTATTAGTCATTTTGAATTTTAAACATGCTCTTGAAATTAATAAATTAAAATTTTTTAACATTCAATACTTCATGTATATATCTATGTATATGTGCTCATATGCGCCATGCTATTTTGTTTTATTGAATATGACTGGGATATACAAGCCTTTTTGGTTTATTCCTGCCATTTTGTTTTTTTACAATGAACTTCTATTTATTGTATAATTGTATTATGAACTTGGTGAATAAATTAACTGAACTTAACTAAGGGTAAGAGCATCATGCGAAATATGACGCCATTTTTTGTTAAGGCTTTATAGTGTCAGGTATAATTTAGATTCCGTTCAATATAAGTTTACAGGCGTAATAGTGTAAGGTTAAGTATAACCCCTAAGCCAACTCTGAAATTTCCTTTTCTGTCTTAAATTTTCATGATGGTCATAGCCCCTATAGACAAGCTAAGGTTATTGTGTTAGAGTTATTAGAAACCTGACTTGTACCCAGCAGCCATTTGATTGTTTGTTTGTTTGATTGACGTTTAACATTGTACTATAGGGTATTTTACTTATATGATGATGGATTGTCCACTTCGCACTGCACCTATTATTCTGTGGAAATCTGGGAGGACCACCCCTGCGATTGCCAAAGCCATAACATGTGACTCTCTCATATATTTGATGGTCGACAGGAGGACTCGATCCAGTGAACGGTACATTGAAGCAAGTTCAGTTTAGTAAGCATGCACACTACCACTAAGCCGTGGCCATGGGCCCTAAGTGTTATTAGAAGCCACTCTTGTCCCCAGCAGCTCTTTGAAATACCTTTTGTAAATTTTTGAGCTAAAGATGATCAAGCCAGTGACTCTACATTGCTGCAAACCATTTCACATTTCAACTGCTTAGAGTACATCTTATTTATGTTCTTAAGCATCATTCGAAATACATATTTTTATCATTGAGTAAGAATATTTTGCCTGCCTCTACTGGGATACGAATTCAGTTCTTTAACCGACTGAGCTACAAAGGCTAACAACAGAACTACCCGAAATTTATATTGAAAAAATATATCATATGTATACAGGTGAACGTAGGATTCTCCAAAAAATAAGCAAGTTTTACAGTTTAATGGCAAGTAATATTACCAAATGCTTAATCTGTGATATAGGTGTTTTTAAAATCATCATAATACGTTACATGACCAGGGAGTCGGCGATATAGGTCTTTTTATACCGCTATAAGTTATATGACCATAGAGAAGTTTGCAATTGTGATATTATTATTAATAATAGGTACAAACCTGGAGTCATGTGACAGTTGGTAGGTCAGTGGAGAGGGAATTCTCTCTAACAGTGGCCACACATTTAGGTTCCCTGTGCCAGTCAACAGATGTCCTCTATCTACCACACAGGCAGGGCATTATCTGATTGTATTATCACAGATGGGGATTTCACGAGTATTGATTGGTTAACAGGTCAATATCAACTGCCTGAGAACAAGGGCTGGCTGGCACTAAATGGGACTTTACTCCTAAACTCACCTTGTTTTAATATTAAGCTGTTTGATAGGAATTCAACTCTGCCTTGTGAAAATGATAATCAGCAAGCGTTACATTTGCTGCTATTAATGGGAATGTATACCTAATTAATACATATCATACAGACTGATGTAGGCCGTTTTTTTATGCAGGCATTAACACGTGTTGCACCATTAACTTCCAACAACAACATCATTTGAACAAAATTTGTGTACGGTATAATGAACTCGCTCATATTCCTATGAATATTAATTGTTTTGTTGAGTGGTCTTTATCATGGTACTAAGCATGTTTCATTTAAACATCTATGATAACTTTGTGTTGTGAGTAACTTGTGGAAAATCGAGAAGAAAGCATATTCAATGTGATTTTGGTTACCACAGTCCCTCATGGTGCCCAAAGGTATGAAAGTATGCAAGGAAGGCTTTGGAAGAAAAAAAGGGCACGTTATGGGCGATTTCTAATCTGCATCAGACACAATCAATCAAAATTGAGAGACCGTTTTTGGCCAATAATTGCTGGTCAAATCAAACAACCACCAATCAAAAATGAGCAGCTATTCTGCTTAAAAGAATCATAAATTCCAGTCATCAAGTCCACAGCTTGACTTGTCAAATCAAAGTCTTACCCTAAAGGTAACCGAAATAATGACTGTATTTCTTAGTCTACACCTAACCCAAATAATAGCTATATTTCTCAGCCTATAGCTAACCCAAATAATGTGTTTATTTCTTAGCCTAAAGCTAACCCAAATAATGGCTATATTTCTTAGCCTATAGCTAACCCAAATAATGGGTTTATTTGTTAGTCTAAAGCTAACCCAAATAATGTGTTTATTTCTTAGCCTAAAGCTAACCCAAATAATAGCTATATTTCTCAACCTTTAGCTAACCCAAATAATGTGTTAATTTCTTAGCCTAAATCTAACCCGAATAATGACTTTATTTCTTACACTGAATTCTGTGACTCCACAAGTCTAAGTCTTACCCTAAAGTTAGCTCAAATATTAGCTTTATTTCTTACATTGAAGATTACAAGATGCTAACTTGTGGTCAAGCAGTGTCATGGACATGTCAACTGAAAATCCTCAATACTCCTCAATCTACCAGGTTATCATTTTATCACTGGACATAATACAGATATCACACACAAATCACCTTGATGTTGCCCTTTAGCTCAGAAAGCAGTAGGGCAACAGGAAGCTCCCTCCCAACCCTCCCCTTCTTAGATATGATTGTTTGTTTGGTTGTTTGATGCTTAATGTCTTACTCAAGGGTTTTTCACTTATATGACGATGGATTGTCCACTTCACACAGTACACAGCTTTATTACATAGGAAAAACGGGAGGAAACCTTGTTAAAACCACCTCTGCGATTGCCAGAGAAACAACATGTGACTTCCTCATCTAACTGATGGTCGACAGGCGGACTTAAATCGAAGCAGGTTCATTTTAGGAAGCGCACTCACTGCCACTAAGTCACTGCCGCGGTCTCTTAGATATGAAGACATACTGCTAAGAAACCAGATTGTGGTAAAGTAGGGCCATTGAGATGTCAACCAGAACTCGGCAATCTATCGCATCATCATCATTGAGGAGATAATATGGAAGCAAATATACATTAAAACTTGTCCGAACTAGGAATCAGGGTGACAGCATGGGCAGGAATTCGGGCTGACATGAAGTGGGGGATGTCACAAAGGTTGATTGATTGATTAATTGGTGTTTTACGCCATGCTCAAGGTTATTTCACTTATATGATGGTGGTGTATGCCAACAATAATTGTCACTAACACAACGAAGATGTGAAACGTTTCCATAATGTTGGAAAGTTAACTTTCCTTTAGTATTATGTAAAGACAGCATTACCAAACTGCCCTTAGCCAGAGGTGTGAAGATAACTATGTATGTGTCTGTTATTGTGTGTATGTGTGCATGTGTCACAGAATACACATATATATCAAGTGCAAGCAATATTTTCTCTATGCTTACAAATACCTATGATGTGTTTATTTTACTTATTTATTTAAGCAATGCTAATAAACAATCAAGCTAAGCTCATACTTAACGTTTTAATAATGTCTAACCATTAAATGATTGGTTGACTGAAAGTAAAAGCTGGGCCCAAGGGCGTTTCACTTACACGATTAAAAGGTACTATAACATGAATGGGCTGTTTACTTGTGTTGGACAATTAATCTTCCTCCAATGGCCAGCCAGCATGACTATGGTTAGCCAAAGAGCCATTTAACACTAATGATACAATTTATCAGATTGAAGAAACAACAAATGAAATCTTCAACTTTTTTATATTATATATTTATAAAAATTAGACTGGCTTGATATTTTGATTGGCTCGAGCAATTGTGGGGATAGTGTTTACGTGGTTTTGTTTTCATATTCTGTCGTATTAAGGCAAGGAGCTGTGAAATGGGCAAACCTAAAATATAAACCTATAAATCAGTGTATACTCTAAATATGTGAGTTTCTTATATACATGTATACAACAGACATGCAATCATGTCAGGTGACTGAATCAGTGGCTTTGATTGGTTAATTGCTTTCACACTGTTCTTAAGAGTATTTCACTCATATGACCATCAAATTGATTGGTGATTAGCTCGAAATTCTGTTTATCAAATTTAATACCTTTTTGTTACTGGTTAAAGTACTATAGTAGCTAATCCAGCAAATGTTTGTTTTCTAAGAAATCTTGTTGATTTCTAACTGTCAAATGTGTCATCTGCTCCCTTGACACAATTTTGTAGTCTGCTAAATTTCTTCCAGAATCAAAAATTGTTAGAGATTTAGGTTTTTTTTAACATGTACCTATACGAAAAAGAGCATACAACAGTAATGTCGACAACCATAGACTGTTAAGCGTTTTTGATCTGTTCCATAAATAATGTTTCGACAGTACAAACCCTGTTGTTGATGCATAAATGTACTACCCAACTCTAGAGGGAGGGATGAAATGGAATAGGCAAAAAATGCATAAATTAAGAATATACAGAAAATTGACTAGTAGCCAGCGGTTTAATTAATACCATACATACAAGGCTAAGTTATTCCTTAATTTGTCAGTTATCATAAAATCAGACATATCCATAACATTTCCACAAAAAAAAATCATTACTTACCTTGACTGATAACTGTACTGATTTGTATACTTCCTTTAAGCATTAATTCTAGGTTAAATGTTAGTTGCTTCACTGGTTTATACATGAGTAGTTTGTCAATCTTAATGTTTTAATGGAAGAATTTGCTACTGTGGGCTTTTCTGACAGCTGGGTTTTTAATCTTATATATTTTGTTTTCATAACATGTGGGAATTTGTAACAGGTGGTTAGAAGTACAAAACGGCACCTTTGAAATGGTAGTGTCTTATCTCCACAATGGAATAACCTAAATCTGATCAGGCAAGATTCCCTCCCCTTTTTATAATACACCTCCCCCATTATTTAAATAGTGCCAACTTTTTAAAAAAAAACATTGTAAATACATGTCATTTACACATCTTTACCCGACTGAAATTATTCTCTTTTTAATTTTTTTTTTTTGCAAAAGAACAACTATTTGGCATTATTTGTCTCAGACCATTCGCCAATGTCAAAATGTCCCAGTATAAAATTGTAATTTATAAGTTGAGTGAAATAGTTAAATTTGGAAATAAAATAATATATGATATGATAACTGCTCTTGCAGTAAGCATTAAAACACCACCTGTAAGATATTGTACACAGAGTTCGCACAGAATAAATCATGAAATTCCAAGCGTTTTCAAAAAAATAAAATTATGATTTTCTAATAAGTTTTTATTGCTTTAAGGAATAGCTTTTATTTATTTTCTTTGAATTTTATAAAAATGTTAGGTTATCATCAAAGGAAAAAAAAAAACTTGTCTAGCAACTAGAACCCTAAATCATCGCAAGTTATCATAATGGTATTAATTAATAATGGTTTTAATTTCTTCATCAATGTCTATCAGAATACATGTAAATATGAACACTTATACTGAACAAGCAGATTATAAGGATCGCAGGGATATGGTAGACAACTTATAAAATAATTACAAAATTTTAATCCAGGAGGTAATTTTGTAAAAAAAAAAAACTCCACGCCCATTGAGTTAAGTGTTTCCCTATACAGGAAAGTATACAGTATATCAGAGCCAAAGTATACAATGGCTCAATTAGTGAGTATACATGTTAATGAGATTCAGATCTTTATAGAAACTTGTCTCTGTGAATTTATCTAGAACATGACATGACTCATAGGTTTTAAAAATATATGCAAAGTAAGGACTAACTAATTTTTGATTTATTTGATTAATTTTAAAGTCTTTTAGAAAGTAACTGAAGTAAGCACTAGACAAAAATCTAAATACGGTTTAGAAGCCTAAGCCTGTAAAAAGGTGGAAAATGGGTAGCATATCAATAACAAGGCATCTGGATGCATGCAAATTTATACAATGACGACCTTTGGACAAATTTTAAAAGGTCAAGAAGAAAAAACTGTAAATTACCTCCTGGTGTTAACAGGTTAACAGCTGAGCATTAACATTAATATAACAATTAGCTTCACAGCAGTTATCTGGTCATTTGGTGTTGTGTGTAACCAGTCATTTAACCTATCTAGTCTACCCGAAAGACTCACATCTGTTGTTACAATAAGTCTTATTGTTAATAAAAAATCAACAAAACAACAAAAAAAAACCATCTGTTGTAATTAGTCTTATTCTTTAAAAAAAATCAACAAAATAAAATATAAAAAAAACATCTGTTGTAATTAGTCTTATTCTTAAAAAAAAATCAACAAAATAAAATAAAAAGTCCTCTGTAAATCTAGTAGGCAATAAGCTTTGTGAAACATTTAGAATACATATTAATACGACTTAATCTGGTGTTTACCTTCATGAACCTTTGTCCAAATATATCTTAATAGTGTCTAAGCTAGGATTGGTAATATTACTGTCAGAAATCCCTATTCTGAGAAATTTTGCCTGTCCAAATTTAAAATTTTCCTATCTTTCCAGATAAAAATTCAGAATTTCTACCTGTCATTTTAACAATTTTTAGAAATTTGCATACTTCAAATGACAGGTGGATGGACAATATCTAGCTAAGAAAATGATCTTATAACATTTTTTATTTGTGATAGGTTTTGATAAGCCTCTATTTATCAAAATACAACTTCTTTTTATGACAATTTAGTTTTTTTGGAATCTGGGATTACAATATACAGGTATATGAAACTCGGCCTTATCCAGGCCCAATCCACATAAAATCAGCATAAAAATATTTGACATATATCTACCTTCGTTGCTTGCAAACAGGTATAGCATCTCGCCAGTTCCCATGCTCTGCGAGAGAGTTCTTGATTTCATCGACAATTCAAGGTTAAAGCTTGCTGTTTCATATCCCTTTGTATTGTAATCCTAGTTGGGATCAAAAGGCATTAGCTCACCACTCGATCATATGCTTACCAAATTTCAACAAGCATCAAGAGAAGCGATTGTATACCAAATTTCACAAATGTACCTCAGAAATGGTTTGAAGCGCTACCAGAAGTCCATAAACTAGAAGTGTGAAACGCCTCATTCAGTATACGCTCTCGTATAACCAGCGAATGGCTTACAGTATATAGCCCCTACTGATCAGCCTAGATGCTGGTAGATATAAAGCCGTTTGTTAGGTAATGGCTACCGGAGACGCTCGAAACTCGATTTTTCAACGCTTTCGGCTTTGATTGTTTGCTTGGTTACAGGGGCAGCACATCCTTGAGCCTCCATTTAACAAACCTGTTTGCTCACGTGACCAGGCCAACCAATATAATTTTGAGTGATTTTTAAGGCGGACTCCAGAATTCACAGGAATCTGATTGGACAACATCATTCTTATGCTTTAGGCCATTACCTAACAAACGGCTTTATATCTACATGTACCAGCCTCTAGGCTGATCAGTAGTGGCTATACTGTAAGCAGATCACTGGTTATACCAGCGTAGTCTCTGATGTGTATTTGAAAAGTTAGAAATATACAGTTAAAATAGTTGGCTTATTTCATGAAGATCGCTTGTGGAGATCGAAATAAATAGTGAAATGTCATAATGCGTTAAGCATATCATATTGACATAAGATTTTATAGACATTTAGAAATGGGGACTAACATAATTATACAATTTCTGGATAACCACTTCTTGTTTTGTGATAGAACACGTTTTGATACATAAGCCTGTATTGTCACCAGGTGTAAATTGACCCTCAGGTTTCAATATTGTATTGAAAAAAAATTAGTTTGTCAGTTTTCACATTTTTGTTTATACATTTGAAGTGTACACCAGTTATCGATGACCTACCTTTATTTGTTTATCTGAAGATCCAGTTATTAGCAAGGGGTCCTCTAGGTCATCACTAGCTTGTTCCAGTAGTAACATACAGGACACAGGCCGGGTGTGACCACACAGTACAAAACATTTACCTGCAGTCTACAAACAATAAAAAAAATTCCAGGTATCAGATCTGTTTTACAGCTAACAAAATAATAACGCAAATTCGCTTTATTTAAGTGTCTTTTGGAAATGACATCAAGTACATTGCTTTTTTAGGATCCTTTGCTTACCTTAAAGATGGCCCTGATTACCCTGATTATAACATGAAGCAAGATTAAAAATTATCGAAATTGCAGTCCATGACACCACAGAAAAGCTTGGTTCAATTGTAACATCACACTAAAAGAACTGTCATTGTCCTGTTGCACATGTATAAAAATTCAAGTACATATAAGTATCATATAAACGTAGACCTAAATTTCGAATAAATGAAGAGAGAAAAATTTGCTTGCCTCCACTGGGATTCGAAACCCAGAACATTTGGGTTACAGGCCCAAGTCTTTACCACCTATGCTAGAGAGGCTCATGGCAGATTGAGTCCTGAATTCCATCCCAGTGACTGTGATTTTCCCTCAACATAAAGGACGGACACAGGGATGCTAGATTAGCAATTTTAGGATCTAGAAATTACTCACAATTGTCCTTTTATATGAATAAATCTGATAGCCTGGCATATACATCATGAATAAATGTGCTTGTGTCTTGAAAAAATTTATACAATACAGTTTTACCAAGCATTTGAATCTATTTGACTATGCCACTGTCATAGATTTTGGATAAAAATTAATAAGTTGGCATTAGGGAATTGGGAGATATTTTACATCTAAAGTCATCCCAAACTACCAAATATATGCAGGATAGGATTTGATTAGTAACATTCCTAAAAACAGTGTTATCATCAGAGGCAGAGGCAAACCTGAAATTGTGCCAGAAAAATGCATGACTTGGAAATATACATCAGAAATATCTCATTTTAGAGTCAAGCCCATGTCCAAAAATGACATTTTAAGAAAAACAACACAAAAAGTTTTATCTTTAGCTGTAAAATCATTATATTAACACATTTTAAAGTCATCCTTTATACTTTTGCTTCAAAGCTTTGTCAAAGGTAATGTTGGGGTCTTGTGGTTTTTAACGTCATGGGCAGTACTATACTTAAAAATGCAACCCTTCTGGTTTTGCCAGAGGACCACTTGCTCCTAAAAAATGCAACTCTTGTCAGGCCAAGTTATCCGTGCGACAGGTGTTCAGCTCTGATTACCTTACCTAAAATGAACTAATGTCTTTAATGTAAAATATAACTGATACAGCATTTTGACTTAGTAGAATTCCATTAATAGACTGTGACTTCCTTTTAATACCTGACTTCACCATGTCAGTAGAGCTTCCCTATGCTCCTGCTGCACTGCTGTGAAGTCTGGTTTTACGGTCAGGCTGTGTAACCTCCATGATGAAGGTCCTAACCCATTACATAAACACTTACCTGAGCTTATCAATCCTCAAAGGCAACCTGACAATGTCAGTATGACCCTGTAATATCTGTATTTCTGTGAAGGGATTCAAAACCTGACTGGGTACACAATCAACATCTTCCTTGAGAAAACAGATTACCAATACGTCCACCATTACTTAAGTAAGCTTATATAATACATCATACAGAGAAATGTCCTATACTTTTAGAGATCATAACCAGATACCATGGAATTTTGGATCCGTCATCACAGCCACTGTGGCACGCGCCCATCCTGACAGCGCCCATCCTAACTGCGCCACTATATATAGTGGCATAGGTCCCTGACCTATTTCATTGTTTTATGGTTTAGCCTTCCTCCAAATTTTGACTACCCATCTTTTAACTAGTGTGGAAATGTATACTTTAAGCTTGTACTCTCAAAGTATGAGATCTAACCCCTATAGCCCCTAAAAGCAAGATATATTATATATAGGCCCTATATTGTATTTAGTTTATAATCATCTGTAATAAATAGAAATGATTCAAATCTTTAATTGCACCCGATAACTAATTTTCAAATAAAAGTACGTCAGAGATTGTTTTGGTTAGAGATTATCTTCATTCAAGGCGGAAATACAGAATTTTTATTGGAGTTATTTTAGTGTCAGCAAGATATCTACACTGCACACTGCAAATTTTGGGCTGAGTTAAATCTTTATATGATCATTAATAATTACTGTTAGTTGATTTAATTAGACAAGTTTATATATAGAAAGTCATACGATAACTTATCAACAAGAATAAGTACAGACGTTAGACCATGGATGTATTATTGTACCAACAACGCATTGCATTACGCGAGGACATTATTAAGCTGACAAACAAAAAACAAAAGTTACAGGACCAAATCAATGGGCTCCAAAGGAATCCTCTTAGAGAGATCGTTGATCCTAATAATGAGGAAACATCTCAAGCAGAGGTCTCTACTGAAGAGAAAAAGAACAAGCTGGGACCAAATAAAAATCCAAAGCTTTTTCATGAATTGGGCCCTGCCATGCGGGCTCAGAGAAAAAGAAAATATGAAAAGACCTTCTGTACATGTTGCTCCTCATTGGATTCTAGTGTAAGGAATGTTAAGGTGGACTTAACTTTATCCGACGGAACAGAGTTATCTTTTTGTCCTCGAGATCCCAGAGAAAATGGCGAAAATTCTTTACTCACTTCACAAAATTTGTCCAAGTGCTCATCCGAAATACTTCATAGGGTCATTAACGTGAAGGACAAATTTCGAATTTCTGATGAGGCCATGCACGAATTACATATAATTTATATTATCCCAAGTAAAAATCAGATCCAGGAGGAGAAGAAGGGAGTGTCAACAATCATCCCAATTAGATTAGCAGATGGGATAAGTAAATGGTTTACATACTATACACAATCAGTTGTATGCCACTGATGATCTTAGAGAATTGAGCATGTCACCAGAGGATGAACTCACTCTATTTTTTTCCATGGGTAAATATATATATATATGTGATTTATTTTTGGAAATCCTAATGTAGGCAACACGTATTAGAACAATGACTGGCAAAATTTTGTTTATAATCAGGTTAATACAACACAATATTAAATTATAAATGATCTAATGTGTATAGCAATATTCTTCTCACAGGTGATGAAAATAGAGGAAATATGCAACATTTTTCAGCCAAAACCTTTCTAGACATGAGAAATGCAGCTCTAAACGGCATTACAGTGGCTGATAAGAAGATCCAGATAAACCGGTTTGTGTAAACTTTTACTCCATGATTTTATGATTTTGTGAATCTGCAGGATATTCTATTATTTTAGTGTAAATCTGCACCACAGACCACATGAACTATATAATATACAGATCCTGACATAGTAGCCATTATTATATATTTATTTTATATAGAAACTAAATAAAAGTATAGAAAGAGTTGTATGAAGGTAACCCATAACAAGTAAAAGTAAAAACGATTGACACACTTGTCTCTGTGTGTTTATCTAGAAGTGAGATAATAAATTAGCATCACTATACAGTGTGTAGTGAAGAACAATTTGAATGAATCCATTCAGTATCGAACCTATTCCTCATGTAATACACATAGTATTACTTCTGGTATGTATTCTGTAGAATTAAAAGAATTTTACCCACATAAAGGTAACCCATCTTTATCTGCTTTGAACATTTACAGTTTCACAAATAACGTCTATAGTTCACTTTCTTTTAGTTTACAGGCTGCTGACTTGCGACTGGAAGGCATTGACCATACTCAAAGGAATCAATGCAGCCAATTCCGAATATTTTTGTATTTGGTGTCACTGCACAAAAGCACAAATATGTGACTTTAGCAGTAAGTAAGAGCAGATATTTTGTTCTAAATATAAACCTTTGTAAATTCGGATTCACTGTATAGTGTTTTTTCTTATTTGTTTTATTATTATCAACTTATATAAGGTATTAATGTCTATGTTTATGTCATTAACAGTTCCTTCATGGGATATCCAACGCACAGAGGCCATGAGAAAGAAACATCTGGGAACAAAAGACCACAAAGGCTATGTCGCTGAAGATTTATGCGATTTTATTCAATTCTCACAAATTGTTCCCGATGATCTCCATTTAAGAATACAGATTGGTCTGAAGCTGTTCAATCAGGTACAGTTTAATAACAGTAAATACATGACAGGTATATTTCCATACTATGGTAAATGCCCCTTAAAGTAAGACACAGTATATTCCATTAAAGACATTTTTAATCTATCTGAAACCAGGTAATACATAGAATGCATTGTTTTTCTTTACATGTTTGGCAGGTTGTGATTTGGGCAATTGATCAGCAAAAGGACAAAGAGTTCGAGATGGAAATGGAAAGAATTCATGTCCCATTTTCATTCTGGAATGTACAATGCAAACAATATTACCATGAAATTTCTGGTTACTCTTGACTTCAAAATATTATTGCAGCATTCATTTCATGACAAACTTAAAATTTTATTTCAGGTATGGTCTACCATACCACAAAGTCTAGTGAAGTACCGATATATTCACGACATTGGGGTATCACAGGTGGAGCCCAAAAACTATGACCATAAATTGGCATATTTTGGTTCAACGAATCGATACGGTGGAATATGGAAAAAAAAGATATCTTTGCAGGTAATAACAGGTTATCCGTATTTGTTGCGATAATGTTTCTATATAACAATGTATTATTATTATTTAGAAATTATCTATTTATTATTTGTTTTTCAACAGATCTTAGAAAAGAAAAAACAGGCTTCTGTGGGCAAAATCTAATGATGTCCAAAGAAAGAAACCTTCTTACACAAAGCGAGACCACGAAAATGATCAACAATAACTATACCTATGAGTGATTTCCTTTGCAACTCTGTTATAGCTGTTCTGGAAAAAGTCAGTGACAACCAAGGTGGACCAAGAACTGTTATCTCATCTGGGGTACAAAGTTGAGGCCGATTATCTTCTTTACATTTCCACAAGCACCTAGAAAAAGTTCTTACAAGCTAAATGATTGTAATTACATAGTTGCTTATTGCTTGCTTGTAGCTTTTACCCTGTATATATTGTTAATCTTCCCAATCTTCATTACATTAAGATTGTTTATTTATTGACTGATTACTGTTCTACCACACAGTGATATAGATTCATAAATGCTTTGGCTTAAAGACATGTGTGTTTGTTTGTTCGATTGGATTTTAAATTCAAACCTAGGGTATTTCATTTTACTCACTCACATGCTTATGCCCACAAACGGGTTTAGTTATGAACTTATTGTATATTACCAGTTATCATATTATAATCAAGACAAATTAGGTATTAAGCATATATGTTTTGATTATCACTCATTAACCTGGGACACTGGTTGTGATCAAAGTCAGTCCTATGTTTATACCCCCAGGACACATGCACATATTCCCGGAAGGATACCGAGGTCACTGTTGATGTTTCAAATGACCTGATCTCCCATCCTGGTCCTAGTATTTTGGTTAGATCTAACCCGGTGATATAAAACGAATAATTGCCACCATTTAGAGGAAGTCTAGATAGATTCGACCTAAAATGTGTGTCAAATGCTTGCTTTGAAAATGGATCCTTCACACACTCGTTTGTTGTGTCCAATTTGTCCAGATGGTGTGTGTTGGACCTCTCCGAGGCTGTCAAAAATAACTTGCCGTAAAAGCTATATTTCGTCTGCATAATATTGATTTGTCCTCAGTTTTGATGCAATGAAGCTGCAACTGTGGGGCGGTAATTATTTGGATCGGTGTGATCTTTACCCGGTTTTGGGACCGGAATTATAAGCGCCTCCCTCCAGGAT
>JAVFBW010076679.1:0-17120 GCA_034783835.1 Mopalia ciliata
AGCAAATCCTGGCGTGCATTCCTCATGGGCCCATTCGAAGCAAACTTGGCACTGGACCCAGACCGCCTGGCCTGCTGGTGGAATATGTCTCACAGCATACCAAACAGGGCCAGTCCTCGCCATCCTTCGTTACCTCCTTTCGTTGGTTTAGATGATTTTTTTCTGCTTTCTGTTTTCAAGTTTCTGCTTATACAAAGATGAAGTCAAAACGGCCGCAGACATAGCCTTGCCAGTCCTGGGTCTTTTATTTGACAAATGCGGCAAAGGGGATAGCGATTGTATAAGGGCCCCTATGTCCCCCACCGGAGTTAAGTATATTTATGTCAAGGGTTTTGTCGCCAAGGCAATCCTCTTCTACTGCCACAGGAACCTTGAGCAGACAATCATAGTAACCAATATAATCCCCAATACGCTTAAATTGTAATAACATTGATTGGTCCGAAAATTACTGCCCGAACTTTGCGATCACGGTATGCTCTGTGCTGTACACTGATATTGGTTTTCTGATAACTTTGCAAGCTGTCACTATTTCTATCTCCCGAGGCATAGTATGAGACTCAGATATCGCAGTTATAAGATCCACAATTGATGAATATCTGACTGTGTTAGGTAAATCAGCGTTGACAATATCAGCTCCGAGATCTTTATAGTCACTGATATTTTGACACATATATCCAACTACTTTGGAACGCACCTGGTCAGCTTGCGTTTTTTTCAAATAATGCCAGAAGGTTGTCCAACAAAATGCCATCTTGGTTTCTTTCTGCATCTTGTAACATGGAAAACATACATGTAGCCAGACTTCGAAACAGACTACAACAGGGATCACGCGGAAACTGAACCTGTAGAATATCCTCGAGAAATTGATGATCAATCTCATGTAGAGGACGTGACTGTTCAATAATTGGTACAGCAGCAGTTTGGAACTCACTCTGGGTAGGTAAAAGAATATCTTCCCGATATCATTGGTTTCATTGTTTGCGGGATGAAGTTCAGAGTGTTCTTGGTTTAGTTCAGACTCGTTTGTGACAAGCGCGCCAGCAAACTCAGCCTCTGTAAAGATACCAGCATTGCACGGCCATATCCCACATGCTCGGAATCCATCGATGGCTTTGTCGGGTGGAGCTGATCTCAAGAACGCTTTTCCTGAAAGCTCGGCAATTTCATGCACTGTAATGCCCCTACCAGGGTTTGCATGCATCCAAGCATCTGCAGAAGCATTGAAGGCGGCCTTTAACTTCTGTTCAGCGGTGGCATTTTGTGGGTACTATGAGGAGGAAATGTGAGTAACTCAATACCATTCTCCCGGCAATAATCTATTGCAGCTAGGGTCTTGTGACTATGATGACCATCGAGCAAAATAATGTGCTGATTGCCTTTCGATGCTTTTACAAAATGCTCAAGCCATTTGAGAAATAATTCGGTATCTATCCATCCGGACGGGTTTGCATATCCTGCTGCTTGTGGTGGTGAACCATTCATTAAACTATCGACCATTCGTACACGTGGGAAGATGTACATTGGCGGAAGATAATTTCCCGAAGCATTCATTGCACAAACAAAGGTTACGAGTACGCCACCTTCACCACTTGTAGCTTTGCCAACTTAATGACGAACACCTTTGGCTGCCATAACTTTGCCTGGTTTTTGTACAGTAGTTAATCCAGTTTCGTCCATATTCCACACATTAGAAGGCGCATCCAATCAAAGATGTGTAGAGGCCAAAAAATTCGTCTACCTTTGCTTTATTAAAGCCAACAAGACGTGAAATATTTGTGCCCTGCGGTTGTCTCAAGCTTACATTATGGCGTATAAAAAATTTCTGTAACCAGTCTTTTCCAGCCATCATTTTGTCGTTATTAAATGGGTTGCTGATATTTGCCTTCTGTGCCACATCGAAAGCTAAGCGGCGTACGTCACATTCTGATTTTTCCGGGCAGAGATACTTTTTTTTCTCGGTGCCTTCTCAAAGTCCTAGCCGGTATATTAAATTCTGTACTGATTTTTTTAAGAGGCATGTCATCATTAATTGCTTGTAAGGGAGGACCAGACTTTTGTCACCATACTGAGAGCGTGTTGATTTTCTTTTATAACACCTCGCCATTTTGATCTGCAATATAAAACATAATATCCATATATTATTTTATTCAAATGTCATTGGGAGACACACTCACACAGTGGGGCAAAACCATGTAGTGTGTATTTAATAAGCAGTTCTGCATATAATGTAACAGAGAAACCACTACATTCTACGGCATTTTTAGACGTTTTTTTATATCCAAAGTACATTAGAGCCTTTATATTAAACATTTAATATCAAAACATGCACTGTTAAGAGATCGACTATTTGGCCTTGTCGACAGGGGCAAAACCCCTACGCTAAGGGGCAAAAGGCCCCCAGTAGGCGTCTTGCCCCAGGCTTTAGAGGGCGTTTTGCCCCAACCGACCACAACGTAAAGATTTTGTTTTACACGAAAATTTTACAAACAAAATGCATAGCTATAACATTAAATACACAGCTATATAAATCATTTATCACATATCCTAAGCGGAGTCCACTACTAGTAACAGGGAAGCATATATACACATTATTAGGTGACCGAATTCTTACATCAAATGTGTCGAAAATAAAATTTAAGCTCCTAAATTCTTACCTTCCCGCCAAGCAAACTCCTCTTTTGCGTGGGACTTCCGGGAACCAAAACGAGTTACGGCCCTTAATTGCAGGCTTGGCGTTTTGCCCCACTTTACCCTACGTGGGGAGGCATTTTGGCTCCCCTCGCATATTCATGTAGCAATTATTTAGTACATGTTAACGCTAAACCCTTCCGTATTATGTATTAAGCGCAGCACCTTAGGTCTTGCTTAATAAGGGCTCAATGTTATTTAGTAGTAAGGGGCTGGGAGAGCAGCGCCCCCGCCGTGCCGTCACCAGTTAAGCAAGATGGCTTCGCGAGGGGTCACCGGAGTGCATAACCCGTGTGTCATCTGCTTGTTTAGGAATTTTGGCGGTTGTATTGTGTACAAGTCAATGACTGTGTTTGGTTCTTTAGTCCGTGATCAGTAAGGGCGGTACATTGTTCCGTAGTCAAGAGCGGCTGGTTAGCAGCTTCGTAAAGGATACGTCAGGTTTGTATATAATTTAGTAGTAAGGTGGAGAGCAGCGCCCTGTGTACGCTGTGGCGGGAAACCCAGAAGGGGAATCCCCATTCCCTCTGCGCGAACATGTGCCACTCGTTGTGACGTCACAGGTTGAATGTGATGGTCGTGGGTCTGGGCGTTGACTCCGTTCCCTAGAGAAAGGGGTCGCAAGTCATATATACTAGTACGGAGAATGGGTGTCTTGCGTCGGCGGATTAAACAAGGAGAGATTTAATTAATGGCATGAACAGCAAGCGTCATCTGTTCTCGGATTGTCAAGGGGGGGATCACCCGATTTCAGTCTACGTACACGCTGTACAGTGTTTAGGACTACCGCTAGTCAATAAAAAAAATGCGACTCTTATGTTTTCAAAGCTTTTGCGGGTATTCACAATTAAAGGATGATTATATTAACATAATATATATTCAGAAAGCGGGAGATTTTAAGATTCTAAATATTATGTCATGTTATGATTCATTTTATTTTATAATGGCATTAATAAAAAAAAAAACGTTAAACAATTTTTAAAATGGACCCTTGTTTGTAACTCTTATTTTTCTCCGATGGTTTGAGATTTTTTTCACAAACTGGCATGTCTTTGAAGACAAGCATTTAAACTTAAATACAGTTTTAAAGTTTTTCTAAATTCAAGTTAGTTTTTGAGCAATTGATAAAAATATATATAAATAAATAAAAATTTGCATTTAAAAAAATATTTGCTAAATATCTTAAAACGAAAGTTAATATCAAAAAACTGCATGACTTAGTGCAAATAGTTTGACAGAAATAAACGATCTAAACGATAAAAATCAAGAAAAATTAAAGCTGAGAAAACAGCCTAAACTATGTAAATGATTGAACTCCAGGTTGTTTTGAGATTACTCCAATAAATTTAATAAACATCTTCGTTATAGTTGAATTAAAAGGCGAAATATAGTTTTATCTATACTATTGCATTAATTTTTTAATGCATAATTTTAAAACAATGTCTTTAAATGGCAGTTTTAACTCCGAAATGTGAGTGCCATCGGCACAACAGATTTCGTTCACACCTTTGTTCAGTAGGAGCCATACTGGGGTCGTGAGTAGTGTATATAAATGTGTGTTCAACCACCCTTTAACATTTGTTCTCCATGTCTACTGTTCAGTTCAAATACACAACCCCAACAGCCAGGCAAATGATCTGTTATCATTTCGCTAATTGGTTTGTGGTAAGTCAGCTGAGGTGAGATAATCTCGTTAATCCCTTCATCCCTTCGATATACATAATCTTTGAAGCACGTATTTTAACGTCAGTCCCTTGATGTCTAAGTCATTCACAAGTCCCCAAGGGTGTGATATAGCATCTTATTCTTTCTTAAACAATTTTTTTTTTATAAAGAGTAGCCTGTTCTCCTTTTATTTACTTTTTTTTAATTGAAATAGCCCATAATATCGGTGTAAACGGTCCAACCTACATCAACAGCTATTCGCTACAAGCTGCTTTTATTTAGATCGAAAGACATCACCTTGATACGAAAAAACAAAAAAAATCCAATTAAGACGGAATTTGAAAGTATTTTATTCTTCTTTACTCTATAAAAAGACACTGCAAAAGCATAAGATCTCAATGGTTTCATTTCATGTAATAAAGATAGAAACCATTATCTTCATAAAGCAAATGAGGGGAAATATGAACAATTATAAACAAAAGTCAATTAACAATAAATATGCAACTCCCTATTAGATTGCTACACGTCATTGGTAGGCCTCTAGTAACCTGTGAACGCGTCAGTGCAGATATTTTAAAAAATGATGAACCATGGGAAATTTATATGTTGAAGAGTCTAGGTTCCTCCAAACCGGGCATGCGAAACTAATTTGTAATTAAGTCCTCACCCTTCGTAATTTATTGATCAATTTAAAAATATATATATATATATGTCAGATAAATGTTAGAATGTGTATGTGTCTGATGAAAACTTGATAAAATGAAACCATTACAGGTTGAATTGGTAGAAGTGTGATTTAAAAACAGGTTGTAACTTTAAAACACACAGTGACAAGCATTACGAGATGTTATAAATAGTGATATAGACCTAAACCAATCAGAGAAGGCTATTCATTTATCTGCTTTGAGTTTGATCACAATCAAAGATGTCGTCTGCTTTTGTTCAATTGACTCCTGTGTGTAAGTATTGCTGTTGTTTTACTGTTAATGTTAACTTGCAGTTTGTCATAAAACAAAACAGTTTAAGCATATTAATTTAGTTTATACCTAGTTATACAGAAATCCGCGCACCATAGACTACTGGATTCGGCTCAGTATAGACCTTGCCAAAAGGTCATGACTGTATAATAGAGCAAATCAAAAAGTGATTACTGCATTATTATCATGAAATACGTTATATTAATGCAAGCATTCGAAGTACACGGTGTGTAGGAGTCATACAGACATCAATTGCTAGATTTTACTTGAGATTATTTCACTCATGTGATTGTGTGCAAATGTTATTGCGTGCGAGCCGGGTGGACCCGGTAGACGAAGGATATCATTCTCAAAGCAGCTTGAAACCAAGACAGACAGAACAAAATACAAATACACCATACACAAATCAGATTCGTGTTGCTCCTTAACTCGGAGATCAGCAAGGAAGTAGACGACAAACAGCAAATTGAATTGAATTGAAAAAAGCAGACCAGATATTTGACTAAGACTTTGTTGATTTGAGTGAGTCGTCGTCCTCAATAGATGGCTTAGGGCTGCCGGACTATCTCAAAGTGTACCATAGGAAGCTGTGATGAATACCAGTACAATTTCTGTCGAAAGTAACCATTTGCCATAAAACCAAGAAGTAGTAGGCCTTACCCATCGATCTGGGAAACACAAATAAAGTGGTGACACGATTCCATGGAAAAACTTGTAACATTACCAATCTTTACATTTGGAATGGACAAAAATCATGCTGCAGCATGACGGTTTAATACCACCCGACGTTTTTTTAACCAATCAGAACATAAGAATTTAATATGAGGTTTAACAATGTCAATGAACCTTCTTATATTGGAGTTGCATACTTCTAGCTAATGACTTGTGATATCAATGATGGAGTTAGAATTGACATTGATGTGATTTGAAACATTATAAATGATAAGATGATGGTTTTTGATATTGTGTATGAAGTGATGAAAGACAACAATGGACATTACCAGATGTATACAACACAGTAATAGTTATATGCAGAATGGATATCTTTACACTGGTACTCAACAGGATAGTGGCTACATTTTACGCAGGAATACATGGCAGTAGTAGCAATTAAAAATTCACAATTTAACAATGAAAATGTTATGTTAAAAAAAGCAATGTTAAAATGGGGAAGTCACTGTTACAAAAAGAAACTTTATGTGTCACAATCCGAAACTTGCAAATTTGTAAAAAGAAACTTGCAGTCTCACATTGGGAAAGTTGCAGTGACACAATGGGAAAGTTGCAGTGACACAATGGGAAATTTGCAATGACACAATTGGAAAATTATGAAGTCACAATGTGAAACTTTCTGTGTTACATCCAGAAACTTGCAGTGACACAATGGGAAATTTGCAATAGTGTAAATTGACACTTGAAATTGCCTGATGGAAAGCTTTTAATTTTAATTTTACAAAGAAAACGTGTCTTGTTATGAACGGAATTGTGCAGCTTAATAATCAGAAAATTTTCAACATCACAATGACAAACTTTTAAATAGCAACAATACAGGACATTAGAAACTGACAATGTTGGAAAGCATTGAAAATTTACAGGACAATGAATGAAACATTAACACGAATACAGCATGGACAATTTTACAATGTTTGGTTGATTGGGGTTTAACACTGTACTTCTATGATGACATACTAGCTCAATAAGTGAAGGAAGCCACCCTGATACCCTCACAACAAACAAAGACAAGACAGGACAAAAACAAGACAATCCCAGGACACAATACAAGGACATGTTGCCAATTATTTTTGAGAGCGCCATGAAAACTCCCTCCCTAACCCCCATGACAAATTTTACAATGGACATGTAATAGAATTCAATATGAGGAATTAAGTCCCGATGTAATTGTATGATATGAACAGACATTTTACAATGTGTGATAAATAGCATAAATAGAATTTGCAATTCTACAATAGAAAAGTTATAAAATGTTACATTAGGGAAATATGGAAATGTTACATTTTGCGATGAATCAATATGAAAATGACAATACATCATACAGATGAGGATGCCGCAATGTAATGATTATACATTGATAAATGGAAAGCAACAATGTTCAGTCAGATGAAACAGTAATAAAAATTGGACACATAACATAATAATATAAAATAGTAATTTAATGTTGCAGTTATAGATAAGAGATGGTAATACACAATTAATTTGGGAATTTTACAATGCAAATGGTTAAGCAATAAGTGTAATTTGACATCACATAATCAAACGATAATACTTAAGGACAATTGACAAAATAAATCAAGACAAATAACTGTTTCTGGGTATAACATGACAAAAATTGACAATTGTTTTTGACATACTCTATGCTTTATCCTTATTTGTCACGAGTAATCGGAGGAAAAACCATCTCCTTCAGTTAGATTCAGCCTAAAGATTGACTTGACAGAGGCGCCACACAATGACCAACCAATAACTGAGACCTAATACATCAATGAATCGGTGTAATTCAAAGAATCTGCAGAATCCTGGTAAATCAGGACAACTGAAATGCTAATAAACTGTCTATAATGTAATGACAACTTGTAATCATTTTTCTACATTAAATTAAATTTCCAGTTAATATTTGATAATTTATCCCACCCTTTGCTATGAATAGTACGTATACGCTTTGTATTTATACTCTTTTTTGCCCTGTCCAGAACCTGAGATTTAGGATACATCACTGAGATATATAAGATCTTTGTGGGAATAATTCAAATGAACATATGCCTGGAATTGTTCAGATGAAGCATATGCATGGAATTGTTCAGATGAGCATATGCATGGAATTGTTCAGATGAAGCATATGCATGGGAATTGTTCAGATGAAGCATATGCATAGGAATTGTTCAGATGAGCATACGCATGGGAATTGTTCAAATGAAGCATATGTGTGGAAATTGGTCAGAAGAAGCATACATGTAGGTGTGGAATTTTCCCATGAAGCATATGCATGGAATTGTTCAGGCAAAGCATAGGTGTGGAATTGTTCAGATAAAGTATATGCTAGGAATTGTTCAGATGAAGCATAGGTTTGGAATTGTTCAAATGAAACATATGCATGGATATTGTTGAAATGAAGCCTAGACATGGGAATTGTTGTGATGAAAAATTAAAGGGGCATTAATGTAACTGAATACGTCCTGGTGCACAGCTGATTCCCAATTTCCAGCATTTGCAAATTACCCATTTTATTTAAATGGAGGTCATATAGCTAGGTCAGGCTATGTTTAATAAAATGTTAATTCTAATTAAATGTTGTATACTACATTAATATTATTAAAATTTCGGTAAAATTAACATAACATAAAAGTAGCATGGGACAACAACTGTAATACAGTGTTCACATGGGAACGCAAATACAAACAGGTCTCCAATATTCTCTTCATTTAATTCAATAGATTAGCAAATATACCAATAAAATCTATAAATATAATTTCATACTTAAAAATAATATGGCGAATTTATTATTTTAAATTAAGAAGAAATACATAAGCTGTTCATCAATAAGTTATTTGGTACCATAAGTTATTAGCAATCTTATCAATCTCAAAACACTCATACTTAATTGTGATAAATCTCTTTATAAAACCAAAGCCTAAAAAGAGCAACGAAAATATCGAAATAATGAGAAATGAATGAGTAATGAAATTGGCTTGAAGATGTTAATGAAAACATGATATTGAAAAATAGGTAACTAATAAAAAATACTGAGTTGCTTCCAAGTTCACACAAAATGACTACAGATTCTATATAATTACCTAGCTTTATAATATAAATCTTATGTTTCTAAGCCAGGAAACTGAACGCAATAAACTCTACAGATTTGTCTAGGTCTTATACCATTTGGCGCTTAAATGTTTTATAATTGATATACACAAAATAAACAATGATAAAAATTATCTCAAACAAATGCTGACCCATGCAAGGAAAATTTTTTTAGGAGGAAAGGGAGTTCTGATCTGACTATGGTGTCATGGCAGAGTTTGAGGTTAGAGGATGTAACTTAACTTCAGTTAAAAAAAAAATTTTTGTGTAAAAGAAATGAGAAGTCTGTCTCATGGAGAACCAAATTTCTCGACTGCCTTGAAAACCACTTTATCCTATGCTGCATCTAAGGTCAAACAGTCTTACAGAGAGGGCAATTGAATACAAATCCATACACGCATGTTAATTCATGTTTCTGGAAGGATACCTTTGAAAACCACATCAGATCTAATTTGTTAACATTGCTTCAATTAAGCCCTAGGCTACCTTATGAAACCTCCATCAAACTTTAATATTAACGTTACAACAAATGAATATCTTTCTTTGGAGCAAACAGAGGCATAAAGCCTGAATAAAATTTGCACTAGGATAATAGGCTTATTCTAAATTGCTATTTCTATTTCCTTAGAGTGTTGCTGAAGGTGTCCAATAGTCTCACAAAAATAACAGCTAACGGACTTCCTAATAGTGGAATATATCAATAAGCCATTGATTGTCACAACTACAAACTGCTGAACTACTATCTTGTTTTGTTTTAACCAATGTTTTATGCCAGTATACCTGCTCAATAAGAGATTTGGTATAATTGTCAACAAGTAATGACAAAAACCATGGCACAGGACGAGTGCAAAAATTTACAGTTCAAAATGCCACAAAAAAGTTGGCTTCCTGTACCGATTGGCTTAGAGAGCACCTAGCAAGAGGAAGCTTCTCACAGCCAGCGATCAAAATTATTATCAAACCAACGTTTTAACAAAGAAGGATTGCTGCCCAAACACACCCCTCCCACAAACACAAAAAAACAAACAGTGACCTGGAACAGCACATAAAATAATAAAATACTCTGGTTTTCTAAAAAGTGTGATATAAACCTTAACAAGCAACAACAAAAACGAGGCTGATAAGAAACATTATGTTATGTAGACCATCACAAACTGATGGCAGTGTATGCTTTCTACATTTTTTTTAATACTGATGTAGAATCTGTCTTCATTAAAAACACAGTTTAAATTTAAATCTTTTAATAATCTAGATAAATGTGAGCGGTATATTAGATAGTAATAGTAAATGTGTACATACAGGGGATGATACAAGTGAATGGTCTTAAAACTCCGATACAAGTGAATGGTCTTAAAACTCTGATACAAGTGAATGGTCTTAAAACACTGAATTTGATTGCAGTTGTATATCTTTCTCAAGGTCATTCCATTCATATAACTGTCTAAAAACATGATGGATGCAAGAAACCTCCCTCAATGTCACTGGCAACAATGACAAGACAAGACAATCACAAGATTGGCTTTATGTTGCCCCTTTGCTTTCAGCGCACCATGGCAAAAAACAGATGTCCGAACAGCCTGGCTAAATATTACCACCTCATAAAGCAAATGAACACTTTTTTAAAAAATAAGAACAGAACATAACAAAAGGAGGGTTTTGGTCTCATAGCTATGTAATCCAGGGCAGTGTTTCAAATCATCTTGTTCATACAAATAAATGTACCATAACCTTTTTTTTTCAATCATAATTGGAATAGCATTAAAACTGGGTGACATGGTGTTCAACAGTGTGCTCAAGTGGTGTTTGCAACCAGGAAAACTAAATACATTTGTATTAACACACGGTACACATCCATAAAATGTGAAGTGTTTTGTTTGGGCAAAAACAGCTGGACTATCAAACTCTTGAAAAACACTGCCCTCAAACGTAGGGTAGCCGAAACTTTGGATATAGAGTATGATTAAGCCCAGTTTTAAGTTACGCCTTGGAAAAAAGTAACAAAAATGTGAAAGAGTGATCAACCAGAACTGTTCCTTTGTTTTAAAGAGGTTTAAAACCAAGGGTGTGACTTTTTTTATATATAAGGAAGGTATGGTATCTTACAGCAATCCTATTTAAACATATTAAAATTCAGGATGTTAAGAATTCAATTCAATTTAGGCTAGAAACATCTAGACATATATATTGGCTTCACACAAATATCATTTTATGCCAAGTACAACCAGCTATGTATACTGGTTTCACTCAAATATCGACTTAGACCAGATACCCATGACCAGCCATTTATATAAGCTTCACAAAAGCCACAGTATCCACATACCCCAAATATTATCTCCCACAAAAGCACCAGCCATATATAATGGCTACTGACATACCAACTTAGGTCACATTCCACCAACCCTTATACTTTTTCATGAAATACCAACTTAAGCCACATACATGTACCACCAACCCTTACATTGACTTTATGAAATACCAACTCCGGTCAAATACCATCAGCCCTTATATTGATTTCATGAAATACATGTACCAACTCAAGCCAAATACAACCAGCACTTATACTGACTTTATGAAATACCAACTCCAGTAAATTACCACCAGCCCTTATATTGACTTCATGAAATACCAACTCCAGTAAATTACCACCAGCTCTTATATTGACTTCATGAAATACCAAGTCAGGCAGAATACCACCAGCCCTTATATACAGCCCTTATGAAATACCAACCCCCACCTCCAGCTATATATATAATATATTGAATAATCCATTTGAAAATAACCTTAGACCACATTCTGCCAATCATTTACAACCTGAACACTGGGGAACTACAATGGAAACCAAATAAGCTTGGTCCTGTAATAATAAAGGATTCAAACTATTAAAAAAATAAGTAACGGGCAGGGCATAATTCTCTTATAATTAACCTAGGGGGGAAACCCTCAGAACTCAACTGGAAACTTTTAGCCCAAACCTAAGTACTGGTGACTGGAATATTTTAATACTGCCCAACAAAATTGAATAAAGTACTCTTTTAGGAACGGTAATTTGGTCTTTCATGTAAAAATAGGTAAACTTTTTATTTCAAAATTTACTTTCACCACAAATTTGGAATCCTTCCATATAACCATAGAGGAATGCTGCACTATTATTACTAATTTGGTCCATTTCTTTGGAAACATCTACCTCTCTAATCAGGCTTTATTCCAGTTATTCTTTAGAATTGATTAGGGAACATAAGTAGGCTTATTCAAGCAATGCATAACACCAGCGCTAGTGTCTGTACACACTATGCTAAATGAATATTAAATCTGTCCCAGACATTAAATAAAGGAGATTGATTTAGGGAGAAGATTTGCGTTTTCATGGCAGTTACTAGTCCAAAAAGAAAAGGCCCCTCTATAAATGATATACCCAAACATGTGATGACTTTTTTTGCATACAAATTATCTTAAAACAAAATCTTAAATGTGAACTCTCTTCTCTAGATATGAATAAAATGCAGCAAACTTGGGCATAACATCTGAAATTATTTGAAAATCGGATTCTGATAGATGAACATATGAAAAAGATTTTAATAACATAAAATAGAAATACTACATTTTCAAATCTTGTTTGACCATGTGATTGAAACAATCAAGCTGGAAAATGTTATGTTTAAAATACAGACATTTATGAGCAATGAAGATTTGCCACAAACAGTTTTGCCAAATATCAAAATGTATACTGTGAAAACTATTTGACCTTTGCCTATTGAACTTTGAATCTTTCCTCTGAGTTTCTAAGCCTTCAAAGAAATATACACCACAAAGAACCAGTTTAAAATTATTCCACACCAAGTAAGCTCTAAAACCCAAATTAATGCTAAAATATACAATTGCGCAAAATATACAGCAAAACTTTAAATACAGCGAGCCAAATTCCCATAAATATACACAAACTAAACAAATATCTACAGACAAACCGAAACTCTATTTAAAACATCCAAATTAACACCTTATACCATATCTTAAAGAATCAAACAAATTTATCGAGTTAAAATCTATTACACCAACTATTGTGCAAACTGCATTGGTCATAAACAAAATTCAAACACTATGACAATGTTATGAATAACTTAAAAGAAATCTTTCAAATATATTCAAATGATACCATTTTACTTTAAAAATAAATTGCAGCAAATGACAGGCCATATATACATGAAGGAAATATATAAAATTGCACCAAGGTTTCAAAGCCTCAATAATCCACTAAATATAAAATCTGTCTGATAACTATAGAAACAAATACTACATTATGGAAAATAAAATATTTATTAACTTTGTAAACACAAGCCAAAGTAAAAACATGTCAATTCCAGTCCCTCCCTCCCTCCCATTTGTTGGGCTGATCTCAAAGACAAACGATTTATAAGGGTTTGGCATGGCAGTGTAGACTATTCAATGAGATAAGACAGCGTCATACATGTCAGTCCACAGGAGAATCCATTTTCAAGGTGAGGGTAGAAAATGTCAAGTAATTACATTCAGGCTTGGTTGTTTACAAAAGGAGACAGCGATGCCTTGTAATGGTAATACATGGTCCGGATTGAGTATGATGAGCAGACAACCTTAAGACCCTGTCTTCCTGAGTGCTTCAGTCAAGAGCAATAAGTACGGCTGCCAAATAGCTTGGACTGTTGTCGGATCCTGATTGTACCCCATCCATAGTGTAGACCGCACAAGTGAATGGGGGGAGTCAGATAAGATCCCCACATGAGCTCTATTATTGTGACATTATTTAGACTTCTTGGCAATACAAAGAGGAAACACACGGAATGAATGAGGAGAAAACTATAAGCAATGGTGGGCCCACCCAAATACATCCCACTGAAGTAGTGTCAGAAGTAGGTGAGATTGTGGACACTTGACAAGTAGAAAATGGAGTCCACATGACAGCCTTTACTATGAGGGGTCGCCAGAGCCATATGAATGTTCGAGGAGGTAACAGCGGACATCCGTTTCCGTCAAATCGTCCTCTGTAAGCTCCCTTGAGCCATGACACTCATCCCTTTCCTCCATTTTATCCAGATTGTCACAATGTAGAATGTCATGTTTGTCTCGGTGACTGGAGTGGGAATGTATGGGTTCCGAGGCGGGGGATTCACTCCGACTTGTACCATCCGTGAAAACACTATCAGCATCGGAATCGTGTACATGTATATCTAAGACCGTACCCTCAGACGATGCCTTTGTGACACCATTGGAGTTTTTATTCCGATCCTCTATGATAATAGTGGTGGATTGTGGACTGTCAGAACGATGATAACCCTCACTTTGACTACGACTGCTCCCTGGACCCAGGAACCAATCAGATCTCTGTCTTAATCTCTCTAATTGTTTCCGTTTTACAGAATTAAACCGACTTAAACTCTTTGTTTGGTACATTGTTTTTACATCGTTTAAATTATCCTCCAGTGATTTCGGTCTCTGAAACAGTAATGGAGACAAAATTAAATTTTCAAAGTCTTTTTAAACAAAAGCCATCAGGGCGCCATAATTGTTATCTCTGCGTGAATAATAAGATCCTATATTTGGACAATTCCGATGCATCATGGAAAGCCGCTTCTATCAAAAGATTGCCATCTTTTGCTTAAAACTCGGGGACTTCATATGCAAATAATAAACGCATTAAGGAATATCATAAATAAATGATTTGTGTTTTACGCTGTGCTAAAGGGTATTTCTCTTATATGACAGCAGTGTATTCAAATAATAATTGACACTGACACAACCATAAAATGTGAAGTGTTTTGATAATACTGGAAAGTAAATCTTCCTCCATTGATTCACGTAAGTAACAACAGCATTGCTACTCTCAAAACATTCTGCCCTTAGCCAGAGGGCTAGCAATGTCAGAAAGAAATTAAATAAAAAGGTTTTTTGGATAGCAAGTTAGGATGCAAACAAAAGGAGATCAGAGGTTCCACAAAGCACTTGCTGACTTAAAGTCAAAATAAAAAAATTTCTATCTTTGCTGTAACTTAGTTTTAAATTAATACCTGTAATGGTGTCTTAATTACGTTATAATACTTTTGCTAAAATATTAAATGATAAAATTCAAAACTGAGAAATGTGAGGGCCTTAAAACATTTTGAATTAAGTATAAAACTGCTTTGTGGAATTGGGTCGAGCAGACTTACTTTGCTAACTTCTGGAGATGGTAGCATGGAGACTTCAGGAGCTGATGCCGTTGTGACAGTGATGACTAGCTGAGACTCACTCTGACAAGTAAGGGGATGCGATAGATCATAATGCATCTCCAGGTGATGAAAGGCTCTCTCAGGGCTTACACTGTCTCCACGTCCATGAATGTCAGCCAATGCTCTTTCATGATAAAATTCTTCTTCTGTAATAGCTGGTTAACAATAAAAACAGGTTATTATATTAATAGGTTTGTTCCTATAGTATGATGCAACATGAGAAATGCGTATAAATAATTTTATCATGAACTCAGTAAATAGGTGTGATATTGTATATTTTATTTGTAGATGAGGAAGTATATCATTTGATTATAACAAATATTCCTTGAAACAAGGCAACAATGTTTGCAATTATAATTTTCCCTCTTTTGCATAAAATTTTTAAAACGAATGTCAAATTTAAACTCTGTAACTTGAATAATTTTATAATGAACCTGAAACATTATAGACACTAAACTTTAAAATGTCATTTATTCAAATCTGGACTAATTTATGACTTTTAAAAATGAAACTGGGAGTTAATAACAAAAGTTATACTACATTTTTTCTCTGTAAATAAAATAAGATTTGACAATTTTAGATAATACAAAAAATACATCAGTAACATGTTGACTAAGAAAAGAATAAGTGCATGCATAAACTAGACATGCTAATATTGCAAGATACTCTTTCTTTATCTGTATCTAAGGGAGATAACCACATCCAAGCAAACCACATACTTGGAATACATCATTACATGTCTTTATAAATACATTGAAAGAACTGCTATATATCAAGAAAAATAATATTACAAGAATCAGTCAATGCAACAATCCTTCATTCAAATAAATTTCATTCTCTGTAAATATCAAACAATAGTAATGACTATATTAGGATATTAAAAGTTGACACATAAATTTGTAAATTGTTGTGAAACAAAACAATGGAAGAAAAATGAAAAAGTAAATAGCAAAGCAATGAAGCAAATGACCAACACCATGGAAGGAAAGGCACAAATCTGTCTGCAGTCCACAGATCTTGGCGGAAAAGGAAATGTAAGGAAATGAGATTTTCTGAGCTAAATACCTCCTCAATAAACTATTTCTATGTTTTCTGAAGTAATCAAAACAGCAACATGATACAGGTAAAGGAATACAAACATGAACTTAAAATAAAATAATTGTATATACTGAAATATAATTAAGTGTTATACATGTAAATATTAAAGGGGTGAATTTTGGGTGAACCTGTGTTGTAATATTTTTTAAAATGTGTCGATCATTTTTGGCGTATGGTGCAAAAATAAACACAACAATTGCAAAAAAGGCATGAATATTCATAGACGGAACTTAAATCCAAGCACATCCCCTCTGAGTGCCTTCATTGCCAAAATGGCATAGTGTGAAACAAGACAAAAACATAAAAGAATAAGTGTATTACAATAAAATAAATTAACCAAATTATTATGCAGTCTAGATATCTAGTATATGTAACATCAACGACAACATGCAAACTGAAATTCTGTAGATGAAATTAACAACTTTGGGGAATGTTTGTTTGATTGGTGTTTAACATTGTACTCAAGGGTATTTCACTTATATGATGACAGATTGTCCACTTCAAACTGTACACAGCCTTATTACAGTGGAAAACCGGGAGGAAACCTCGTAAAAACCACCTGTGACTCGCTCATATACCTGATGGTCGAAAGGGGGACTCGAACCCGTGAACAGTAAATCAAAGCATGTTCAGTTCA
>JAVFBW010076790.1:0-17120 GCA_034783835.1 Mopalia ciliata
TGGTGTCAATCAAGGCTGACTTTTTCACCTATTACACAGGCACTTACTTTGTTGCCAGTGGCGTCATTTAAGGCTGGCTTTCTTCACCTATTACACAGGCTTTTTGTTTGTTGCCAGTGGTGTTATTTAAGGCTGGCCTTTTCACCTATTACACAGGCACTTTGTTTGTTGCCAGTGGTGTCAAGTAAAGGCTGGTCTTTTCACCTATTACACAGGCACTTTGTTTGTCACCAGTGGTGTCAATCAAGGTTGGCTTTTTCACCTATTACACAGGCACTTTGTTTGTTGTCAGTGGTGTCATTTAAGGCTGGCTTTCTTCACCTATTACACAGGCACTTTGTTATGTGAGTGAAATAATAAGTAAGGTATTAAACCCCAGTCAAGTTAACAATTAATCTGTCTATAATGAATATGTTCTACTTAAAACTGATACATTTTTAATGCTTTTTTTTAGAAGTCTCTAAAGGGAACTTTTATCAACCTTTGATATTATTACTTCTATTATGCTAGTTATATATGGGACCTAACACGTAGATCTACATGTTAGGTCGCAGGTTATAACACCCTGAAAATATATAACATGCATTTTAAATAGAATATCATCAATCAACCCTTGTAACTCTAAAAAAAACCCCATCAGTTCAGTGTTTATTTGATTGGGATAGAAAAAAAGCCTTGATAGGCTAGATCTGACATACTTTAGTTTATTTTCATCTAAAAATATAATTTAATACAGTTGTGCCGTGAGCCTTTGTAGCTCAGTTGGTAGTAGTAGCGCGTGCGCTTATTAAAGTGAACCTGCTTTGATGTACCGTTCACCAGATAGAGACCGCTTGTCGATCATCATATATATGAGCAAGTCACATGTTGTGGCTCCAGCAATCAGTGGTTTTTACGAGGTTTCCTCTCGGTTTTCCACTGTAATAAGGCTAGGTGCAGTGTTAAGTTGACAGTCCATCGTCATATAAGTGAAATACCCTTGAGTACAATGTTAAACCCCAAACAAACAAACAATTGTAGCTCAGTCTGTTAGATCACTGGCTGAGTTCCGATCCGGATAGAGGCAAGCAAACTTTTCCTCCAGTACAATACAAATATAATATATATCTAGAAGTTTGTCTTAACATGAGATGATTCTTTATTTTGTTATTTATCAACATCCCTTTAGTTGCTAGTGTGATTAATTCTTAGATATATGCAATATATAAAATGTAAGCTTATATACAAACTTTTCATCTCAGTCTCAATTAGAGATGTAAAAAAATGACCTAATTGACAGTTGGTTACACCCACACATCAACTTCTCTAAACAAAAATTACAAATAATGTGTAGAATACTAAGGTACGTACAGTGTTTGAGCTAAGTAAAAGAAGTATGAAGTTATTTTTAATGAGAACTTCCAGCTCAGGTTACACATAGATCAATATCCATTGACAGAGAAACGTAGCACTACGCTTGAAGTGATATTGAGAATGTCCAATTAAGAAGTTCATATCACAGGGTACTTTAATATAGGATGGGCATGATTAAAGTTGAGAGCAACATAGACGATGACTGTACAGGTAATCTTTGAGAGTGAACCTGCTGGGGTACAGGTAACATGAATGAGCATACAATATCTGTTAAAAGTCCTTTCCTTCACCTTGCAATGGAGAATATGTTCTGGTATTCAACTTGTATGTATGTAAGTACAATTCCATTTAATCATTTATTAAATTGAATTGAATATAATTGATTTTAGGTTGTAGATATTGGTCAAAAATTACAATATCAAGGGATGATATTACCGCCTTTAACTCACAAATACTGCCGCGGCTGCAACAGATTCTAGTTACAATTTGCGCATGTCCCTGGCTAATAACAAAGAGCAGACTGAGGTGTTTGTGGATACATGTGGTTATCTCATTGTCTACATGAAACAAATTATATTAAATTTGAGATAGTTTAGATTGATTGATTTCAGTTTAACGCATTTGGCAGAAGCATTGTCCATTCAATGGTATGCCTACATTTATGCCTACAATCCACAACGACTTGTTCTGCTGACTAAAGGTATCAGCTTTTATCAACAGTGGATAACCATAAACATTTTTCATTTAATATACATTTGTATTCACCACATATTTTCAAAGCAATCATTTATTTCCAAGCATTATTAATATTTCATAGATCCACATATTTAAGGCCTTACTGCCACTTTCACAAAATGTCCTTTATTTCTATGACTAAAATTAAACATGAAGAAATTTTCTTGTTTTTTTAAATTGGGTGCTGGTTCTTCGAGGATATACATTATACTTTGCAACTTTTTCACTGAACCAAATCTGACATCCTAATAATAGTCAAATAGTCAAAGTGCAAGGTGTTGAATGAGTATCTGTAGGTAAATGCCAGACTAGCCCTGTTTTAATATCTTAATATATGCCAAGTATTAAATATGTAGAAAGAGGTTATGTAACCAGACTCTTATGTACAACATTTATATACATGTATATGCAAGACACATGGGTTATGATGTACATGTACAGTACATACAAATGAAAGCAACCCAAATTATGTTAATGTCAATTTGTTGCTTTATTTATTGATTTCTAATGTTCTCCCCAAAGTTTTTGGTTTTTTTTAAAGCCCCTTGATACATGTTACATATTAGCACAAAATAGTAGGGAGTAAGACGATTTAACCAACTAATAATATTGTGACAGTGACTTAAACTTCACTCTGAATTAGGGTCAATCCATCATGTAAGATATGACGTGAATTTCAGTGTCAAGTTTAGGATTAGTGTTAAGGTAATGTTAAGGTTTAGTTTAAGGTTAGTTTTCGTGTTGCCGTCAGTATAAGGGTTAGTTTTAGTAATAACCCTAACCCACATATATCAAACATGACGGATAGGCCTGAATTAGCCCTGCTAATTCTTGGTCAAATTTCTTTTTTTTTTCCAGCTCATTGATACAAGGATTATGTCTTATCTTACCATAACACCTGGTAATGAATGCAGCTTGAGCCAGTAATAGCCATATTAAAACTTTTTATTTTTGTCATTAGAAACTAACACCCTTTCAGGGAGAGATTTACAGGATTATAGAAGTCATTAAACACGTTACTGATTTCTATAATCTCTTTAGCCATTGGAAAACTGAAGTCTAATACTATTGGACATCTCTCTCAATTCACATTAGACAATTCATAAAGCTGTTTTATAGAGTACAATCTGCTTTATCTAAAATATTGTTTACTCTAGAGTGTTGACTGGTGCATGCTATTCTTGTAGAATAGTACTACAGCAATGTGTTAAAGGTAATTAATAATATATACCCAACATGTTACATTTTTTGGTTTATTAACTGGAACAAGCATCAAAGGGTCTTTGAGAGCCACAGCATCACAAACATCCTCTCCCAGCTAGAATGGTGCACCATGATTCAATGACTATTACCTAGTGCTTTCCATAAAAATATTACAAAGATATTTATTAAAAATATTTCCAATACAAGGTATTAACATTTAACTTAATCTAAGCATGTGTCTGTTTGCAATCTACATTATCCAAAAAGTTACAATAATAAAAGTTACAAGTACCACAATAAAAGTTACCACAATAAAAGTTACCATTTGTGATTTTACATTTTGTGCTTGTGAGATATTTGTTATTTTACCCAGGAGTATAGGTAGTGACTGGCAACAAACAGAAATTTGTAAAATGACATGTACATGGTGAAAGCAAGGGCAATAAGAAAAACTAGGAAAATTTACAATTCCAAAACAGATTAAAGTCTCATTTTAATCAAACAGAGTTGCATAAAAGCGTACAGATTGAAAATGGACATGTCTCATCCATTAGTAATTTAAGATCAATATGAAGCTGTCTGAGATCTAATGCAGTGACACTGTCATGACCTATAAACCCAGGTGCAGTGTGTCGCAGGGTTTATATACATGCTAGGATTCAGTTCTGAGAGCAACAGGGCAACAGGATTCATTGGTTTGGTTGATAAATTAGGGTTTGACGTCGTGCTCAAGGGTATATTGCACATATATTATGGCGGATTATCTTCTTCACACTGTTCGGTGCCTATTTACAGTAGAAAACTGTGAGAAAACTTAGTAACCCCCCACCCCGGAAGATTGCTGTGGCCACATCGTATGACTCACTCATATGTCTGATTGTCGACAGGTGGATCGACTCAACCCTTTGTCCGATGCATCGAAGAAGGATTAGTAAGCGCACTTGCTAATCACTAATCCATGGTTGTTGGTCATGGCAACAGGAAGCTCCAGTCATCCGCTTGTATAATTTAGAAATTGCAATGTTATAAAAGGTGTCAGTGAAAATCAATCCCAACCTTAATAATTAATAGTAAAATAAATGAACCACTAAAAGTAACAACTAAAATCTATGCCCTATAATATGTGATTTCATTCAATCGGCAGACAAAATTATACCATAAATGATTTCCAAACAAGTGATTATTAAAAGGAACAGACAAACTTAATTTTGATTAATACCAGAATCAATTATATAACAATTACTAGGGGGGTAATTATACCCATAACGAGACAGTTGGTTGTTAGTTACCCGTGCGTTTCCAACAACAATCGCTCATTTCTAGAATTATATGGACATGCTATGATCATCTCATAGTTTGAGCTTAACGAAACATGAAAACCCTGATCAATAACAATCTGCACAATGACGCAAATGGTAGAGGTAGTTTGTCAAATCACTACCCAATTTCATCACTCCATTGCCCGTTGAAGTGCATTATTATGTTTATTTGAACAGGATTGTGAACGCTTGACTGCACATAGTCTATCCTTCCCTTCTTTGTTACCTGGTTAACAGGTACATGTATATCATATATTTTCTGTAAAAGAGACATGAACCATTTGCATTACTGTTTGAGAATTTTTCTTTTGCACAGTGATCACTAATGAAATTAATTGTTCTTTTCATTTCTTTTTTGCCTGTCAATAAAATTGCTATCGTCATGGTAATTTAACTTGGGTACTCTACTGATTATTTCTTCCAATGATAGAGCAATTAAGGCGATGCCTATATGCACTATTATCAAAATGTCTTTCAGTGACATAACACTGGTATTGGGTCACAATAGTCACATAACACTCGCATTGGGTCACGTCAGTCACACAACACTGGCATTGGGTCACATCAGTCACATAACACTGACATTTGGTCATGTCAGTCACATAACACTGGCATTGGGGTCACATCAGTCACATAACACTTACATTGGGTCGCGTCAGTCACATAACACTGACATTTGGTCACGTCAGTCACATAACACTGGCATTGGGTCACATCAGTCACATAGAACTGGCATTGAGGGGCCACATCATTCACATGGCATTGGTCCCCATGTCACATCATGCTTGTAGTGGGCCACATCAGTCGATTGATACTGGCATTAGACCACACCAGTCACATAACATTGGCCTCCATTAGTCACATCATGCTTGTAGTGGGCAACATCAGTCAATTAACACCAGGGTCATACCAGTCATATAACATTGGCAATGGGGGACATCAGTTGCAAAACACTGGTATTGGGCCTTGGCAATCACATTAGTACCATTTATATAATTTAATTGATCAGCTCAAATTGAGAGAGTGTGTGTGTGTGTGTGTGAGGAGGAGGGGAGGGGGGGGGGGGGGGGACTTAAATTTATTATTTTTTTTTAAGAACTTTGATCAGTAACTATAATTCTGGGGAATAGATCTTGATTTTAAAAACATTTGATTTACATTTTTACATGCAGCACAATGTTTATTTTGTTCAGAAGTCTGATTTTTGGTATTTAACATCTTCCAGAAATCCTTGCAATAAGTGTGATAATATAATTAAATGTTAGCAGATCATAGATAAGGGGCAGATTATTGTGTATAATCATTGTCCCAGGCAACCTTAACCAAACAAACCAAACTAAGCACAGACTAGCCCAGCCCACATAACCCCACCACCACCCATCTGGACCACTTCAGGTCCACCAACTCATTTCTTTTATTACTATTACCATTATAATTTAGCTGATTGAATGGTGGTTCATTGATAACACCTTACTGCATTATTCGAAACACAGACTATCCTTTGGGGCACTCCTACATCCAATTCTGCTTTAGGCCAGGAAGGGCAAGTCAATGAGTGTTCCAGAAAGGGCATTATAAAGCCAATCAGATCAGGTATTTATACTTCATAAATAAATATTTACAAAGAGGGAACATCAGATGACTGGGATCTTAACTTGGTTAGATGTATTAGGAACCATGCATCGCTGACTAACTGACAGACTAACTCCGGTCAGAAATAACACTGACAGTATATACTGTGTTTGTGTTCATGTGTCCAAAATCAATCCAACTGTTGTTAACATCCAATCAGCAGAGGGCAAGGATTAGGCTGCAGAGTTATGAAGGGCTCAACTATTTGATTAAATGACATCAACCTCTGGAACTCACCAGTCATCAGTGCTTTGCTAAAAAAAAGTAATCTAGAGGAAGTGGATGGCGTTTGGCAGGTAGGCTTCATTTGATCAATTTAAATACATGACAGAAGCAAATGACGTCAAGAGAGAAGATTGAAGAAATTTCTTTTTTAAAGTTTGCCTCAACTAATAGTAGACATTTTCCATAGGCATTTCAGGCTCTCTAAAGTTAGGGTGAAGGAGGGAAAGCGCAAGTTTTTTTGTTTTTTGAATGTGTTGTTCTCAAGTTGGCACGGGGAGGGGGGCACAGATTGATAAATTAAATTTGCTAGCTAGAGCAAGAAACCAGATTCATTTCCACACTACAGTGAACAGGCTTACTTAAATAGCCTCATATAATTGTAGTCATGCTGCATGTGTGATTTGAGGACGAAACAATTTGGATTTCAAACAAACTCTGCAAAGTTGGTAAACAAAAAATACACAATCGAAGTTTGTAAGGAAAACACAGCAGACAAAGTGATTAAATATATTGAGAGTCTTGTACAAATAGACCAGTGTACTACCCCTCTTTATAAAGGTACATGTATGTAGATGACCCACACAGATACATTGCATAAAAGTTCCAAAATCAATGAGACCATTTAACAGCCAATGAAAAGAGAGCAATGTAGAGCACAGACTAGGTTAATTTTTAAGGCACCAATGTTTTTGCTGTAACTCAGCCTTCTGTTTGGCTGTGATAGCAGTACATTTAGTCAGTTTCTTGCCAGGTCAAACAGACACCATTAATTTGTCCGGAAAGGGAGAAATGGAAGAGAGATACTGTAGACAGGTAGGCCTAGACTGTTTAAATTTAATTTGTTAAACAACATGTCAAAAAAATAAAATAGAATGCATCGTCTGATTAAAAGTTATAAATGTTTGGGTTGGGCTGATATAATACAATTTTAACATAAATCAGATATTTGTACAAAAACTTTGTATTTTAATGTTTTACTGTTGACTTATCAATGCTGATGAAACAAAAGCAATTCTACATCCCAAACCAAAAAAAAAAGGAACAAAAAGGAAGTAGGAGTTCTATCTCAGCAGTCCCTATTAAAGTTTGTCAAAGCAAGAAAATATATTTTAACATTGAAATAATCCAATAACTCATACATATAGTTTCAAAAATGAAAATGAAGATGAAGAAAATTGTGCATTGCTCCAGCCAACTGGGAGGCCACCATTGCTTATTGAGCTACATATGGAGGCTAATGGTTGAAGAAACATAATATGAACAGACATGCCGTAAAGGCCTATAAATTAGAAATACAACCGTAATGCTAATATTTTGATAACCTTTTGAAAGTAAAAGGATTGAATTGAAGTCAATGGTCAGTAGCCTGTACTTTCACAGGATTTAACATTAGCAAGTCTAATTCAGGTTCAAATGGATGTGTTTAATAGGGTTCAGACCATGGATTAGAACAGGTGCTTTATACACAGGTCGGTGTAATTAATTCAACAATCAATAGGGTTTATTATTGTCAAACCTGGGTCTATGTTTTATTCATTGTATCCTATGAGCTGGAGTATGTTGAACCTAACCAGCTCATGTCAATAATTGCACTTAATGTTTTTAAAAATTACTAACTAAAACGTGAATATGAAATGTTTCGCGTGTATCAAGCATCTGATATGATTCTTTGCTGTTATTTAATTAAAATCTATGAAGCACTGTGCATACATACACATTTTACAAATGTTTTTAAAAATTAGTAACTGAAATGTGAATATGAAATGTTTCGCGTTTATCAAGCATCTGATATGATTCTTTGCTGTTATTTAATTAACATCTATGAGGCACTGTGCATACATACATATTTTACAAATGATATGTTTAACTGATCGTCATATAAGTGAAATACCCTTGAGTACGACGTTAAACACCAATTAAACAAACTTGTAATGGTGATAAAATATGTAAAACATGTATAGGGGATACCCTGTACTTAAGTCTTTCTGCAAAAATAAGTAGAAGTTGTAGATTAATTAGTATTCAAAGATTTATAAGATTGAATTGTATAGCTACATGTACATGCAATTCCATTGATTTCCGGGCACTGCGTGTAGAGGGGGAAATAGAACAACATCAAGGGAACTTTGTCTTCAGGCTAAGATTTGCCAAAGGCATCTTCTAATTGGTACAAATACATATATGTTCTCCAAGACTCTGATAGACTAATGAACCCTTGATAACGGCAGTCACGAACGATTGGACAATTATACACATTTTGGCTTTTTCATGTATGCGACCTAAGAGCCTCTAAAGTTTCCCAAAACATGCTTCAGGGCAGCGATAAGATAATTCAGAAAAATAAAAGAAGATTAATGGCTCTAGCCCTTCTAGTCTTCTTTCCACAAGCATGTAATATTTTAAGAAGAAAGTTGCATAACAAAACCACATGAAAGTCCAACTGGTAAGTGTTTTCTACAGCTTTAAAATCAATTTGACAAACGCTATTAAAAAGAGAAGAAAACAAACAAAATAAATACATACAAGTGAAAAGAATGAAAAGATTTAGAATTCAGTAACCTTAATTTACGACTACAATTTGAACCAAAAATTTTAAATTCAGGTTTAGATTTTCAGATGGACGGACAAATTATCTTTGTATTTGGTATCCTCATTTCATTATATTTCCTCAATCTTTGAATCATACTATAAAAAAATATATATTTACCTTTGCTAACAATAGATTTTTTTTTTAGTCTTCAGTTTGAATACTTGTAATTGCAGCAAAAGTTGAGCTTAATTCTGTGTATGGTACCTGTTATTTATTTGTCCTAATCGTTACTAGCTGCATGGATGTTGGCCTCATATCATTAATAGCTAATTGACAGCATGTGGACAACATACAGTTATAGAACATTTTGGACAATGGTGACAATCTTTAACAAAAGGTTGTGGGTAATATTTAAAAGCTTCCACTGTCATAGTCAACATGTGTATTACATAACACTACCTACATTCCTAAACATATATCCAGCTGAGAATGATATCAACATTTTATTGATTTTGAAAATAAAATTATTGATATCCTAATGTTCTTCAGGATTGTGAGTTGGATAAAATAACTGTTACAATTAAGTTCTTCTAGACACTACAGCAGAGCTGATTCCTGCACTAGGATCATCTTTAAGAAATGGTAGTTATATTTTTCATTACCAACAGCAATTAGAGATTAAATTAATTTAACTTATTTAATCTGTTAAAAGGCCAACTGGAAATATCACAGTGAATTAGTGTTCAGAATTCCCCAGCTTTTGAAGGAGAAGAGTGCAGATTTTCAATCAATCTGATTTTTTTTCAAGCTGTGACTTTAGCTAGGTTCTATTGTTACATTTTTTTGTGTTCTTTGGACAAACCACAAAGCTTCAAATATTAAAGGTAAATAACGCGATTAGCTTTAAGCTGGACTTTAACAATAACTTATCAGCTGTTGCCGATTCACATGTTGAAAACATTTCTGATGCAGGCCATATAGCTAATTCAGGGACAAATTGGCCAATTTATTCAATCTTTATCGCAAATATCATGAAATGGCAAGTAATAAAATTATTAAATAATAAATATAAACACAAATTCCTGTCCAGTCGACCACTTTATTATCTTCAATTCAGTTGAATAATGTTTCTTTAAAATAACTAGTACAATGGAGTATTCCCCTTTACTTTGATGAGACAACCAGATGTGTTTTCAATTTCGCAATCTATTGAAAAATATCACCAACCTTACTTGTGTGAATTTTTTGTGCTTTATATAAGGTTTTCTCTTTGGCATATAAAAGGGCAATGCAAAACCATTTTTTGTTGGGCTTTCATTTTTTTGGTGTTTATTTTTTATGTTGTAATTCTTTCAAAGAATTTGTCATATTACACTTACTGTTATTCAGATGTTTTTTTTCTTATTTATTTATTTATTTTTTTTTGTTCGATAACATGTTGATAATATAGGTAGGAAATACCTGTTCTGAGCAGCAAACTCAAGTATGTGTGGATGTTGCGTCTTGAATAAGTTTTTCTGATATAAGTATAGCGAGTGACATTTGTTGATGAGGATTTCCAAGTGTGTTTCAAATATTGCTTTGAGTGACAGAATTCATTGTGGTCAAATTTGTCATATTGACTAGACATGTCAGGGAGAAGCTAACCTGCCATTCCTTGAATCCAAGAAAATCCATGAACATCAATCAGGAGTTTTAACATTTAGTTGACAAGAGCTAAATCTACAAACTATACTACCAATATAACAGCATTCAATTGATCAAAGTACAGGTTAACATTGCATAATGAATACACAAGTGTGCATTTGCCTACCTATTAACATAGAGGGGAGAGGGACTTGTCAGTCTCCATGAATTGAACCAATCACAAAGCATGTCTTAAAGCTCAAGGGTGATTGAGTGCTATAACTGGATCAATTGAAGTAATGCCATCTGGGATTTGTTGACAAAGGTTTATTAAAGTTGCAGAAATCAGCTCTTCGATTAAGGTAGATTGTAGCCCTGCTGTATACACTCTAACTCAACAAAGAAAGTGTATAGGAATAGTCTAAGCAAAGTTTGCAAAAGATCAGCACAATATATAGCCGATTCTTTTTTGTAAGTAATATTTGATGGATGTGTAAAGCAAACATTGTTGTTGCCCGTGGCAATTAACCGGATTTAAATATAATTGTGAAATATTGATTTTGTTCTTCAGGTAAAAGTGTGCTCATGTCTCTTTTACAGAGTTACAAATCATTATCAACCATATGGATTAGAGAGAAGTTGCTAGGACCAACTGTTTAATATCAGGACCTATACCGGAACAACCTCCTACAAATTCACCATAGTATCAATAAACAAACAAAAGGTAAGAACTTTAACACTGTATCTCTTTTTCAAATTTGTCTTAAAAAAAACAATAGGTTTTTAAAATTAAAAATATTTCCGTTGCTTAGAGGATTTTATGTTACTTGTAAGAAAATAAAAAGTTATTTAATTTCATATTCAAAACTGACAGCCAAATCAAAATCAAATTGTAGAATTGAAAAAGAACTGTTCAGTCATTTGGACTAGAAATTATACAGTCCATTTCAAAATACAGTTTTTGGCTTTTATGACTTTCACAATTACTATACAAATTGATGTAGAGAATTTCACATGAAATGTCACTGCCCAATAGGTTTAATGTCTAGAGATTAACAAAACCAGTCGCACAGCTCTAGGACAGACAGACACAATCTGCTTCCCCATTAAGCCCAATAAAACCTGTCAAACCAGTTCAATAACCTATCAATACATTTACTCACTAATAACACTCATTTAGAAGCATACATCCTCCATTATGGAAAGCAGGGCATTAACATGTGAGGGAATCTTAAATATCAAGAGTTAATTGACCAGTAAGTATGTACTGTAACTGTGTACTGTAAACAAATGCTTAAGTTTGAAACATGGTTATTGATCAAATTTTATATTTTAATTATATACAAAGTGTATGCATTGTATACCTTTTAAAAATGCAACAAACATAATGATCAGTAAAGGTTTATACCATCTACATGTATACAATCGCCCTGTAACAATGTCGGGAAGGTCCTCAAAATGTATGAAGGCGAGATGCAAACTAGATGCTTACATAGCAGATAAGGCCTACTTTGTTGGACAACAAACTAGAAATGTTTATTATTTGTTAGACAATTTGAATTGTGATTCAGAAAATGTGGTATACCTTATAACTTTTAAGAAGTGTCTGAAACAATATGTTGGTGAAATCAAATGGTTTACAAAAAATACAACAACAATAAAGGAACGTCCAAAATTTAAGAAAGCGAGCAACATCTGAGACCTCATCAGGCTGTCATAGATGTTCTGTTGGTGTTGTTAATGTAGTCTCAAATAAATCATTATATAAATGAACCAAACTAATAAGGATAACGTTTGGTTTTCAAATTTACACATGAGTTCATTCACTACAGGAACACCGCGAACCTGACGAACAACAGATAAAAACAATATAGCTTTGAATTTGTATGTCTTTCGCGCAAATGTGTCTTAAAAAATACACACAATTTGTTTAATTCTATGAATATCAATTGTTAGACGATGTTTTTAATCGTCTGTCAAAATATTCAACCTGATCAACATGCATTGTTTTGCAGATTTCTACTTGACTTTTATAGGCATTTAATTTTGCATTTGACTTACCATGTTTCATCTGTTTAAAGTGTGTCGCTGCAATGCTGTTTATCTAGTCTGATAAATTGTACACTTAAGCAGTATTTATTATAATATTAGATATTGTGTTGCATTTAATAGATTTCTTGGTTGATTTTTTTGTTTTTTGTTTTAACTTTACCGAACAGGCAGAGAATGTATTTCCTGTGCTCTGTGCACTGTTTTCGAATGGCATCTGGAATACTTTGGGGACTTCTATAAAGCGTCAGATTGTACATGTTGGATGGCAATGCTTATTAAAGACACCACCAAACTTACAAAATACAAACAAATTATTTGATAAATCTGAGAATTAAAACCACAACAAACTGAAGCTGTGTTATTTTGTCATGTGTGTTTTAACTAAAGGAGCCTGCTGATTATGATGTGGGTTTAATCTGTCATTTTGACAAAATAAAGTCACCTGCTCAAACATTGTTCATGGTATACTAAGATAATAGTTTGAAATAAAGTACTGGATTGATTTAATAATACACAAGGTAAGATTTCCCGATTGTCTTCAAAATTCCATGTATGTGTTTAAACTGTACTACGGCAATGCTGTTTATTAAGTCTGATAAACTGTACACTTAAGTTTTTTGTGTATTATTAATATTATGTATTGTGTAGCATATAATACAACTTAATTGATTTTTCGTTTGTTTCAACTGTACTGGACAAGAAGAGAATATATTTATTGTGCTCTGTGCACTGTTTATGAAAGACTTCTGGAAGTTATATAAGGTGCCAGAGACTACATGTTGGATGTGAGTGTTTTTGCTGACTTGAGACACAAACAAACTGACAAAATACACCCAAATTATTTGATCTAATAATAAGAACCACAACAGACTGGAACTGTGTTATTTTCACATTTAAGTTTTAAATAAAGAAGCCTGCTGATTATGTTGTGAGTTAAAACTCCACTCATTAGTCACTGCTCAAACAGCACCCATGCTGGATACCAGCGTCATGGGAGGTAACTCGGTATTGTGCTCCGTTTGAAGAGAGTTTATATTCAATCATAAATCAGCAGAGAGTCGTTTAGTTTTATTATCTTTACGTGTTATTTTCGGGATTATCAGTGAGGGTCCAGACAAATAGTGCTTATCAAAATAAGCATAATAATGACACATGATCTATACATTTATCACTTTAAGTCTTTTACACCTGTGAATATCGATGAATGCTGACAATTTTTTAATTTAATTCGAAACCCATCTCTTATTATTGCTAAGTGATTAATGTAAAGCTGTCGAGTATTAAGTTACCATACATGTATATGATGAAGTATACAGTCATAACAAGACACAACTATCAAATGTTTTAAATTCGAAAGACGCCTCGCTTTCATTGAACACTATATCATCAAATTATTTACAATAACTTTGTGCCTCTTTAAACATGGGTTTGAAAAACTCCAAGATGGAATCCATATATTGGTCATATAATTATCACCTAATAATATCCCTGCTAATGAAAATGGGCTTTATCTTTTTCTTGTTCAAAATGAATAGAAACCATGGATGTACTAATAGATTCTGTCGGTAGTTAGATTGGATTTGTAAACGTTTTGTTATACTCATAGTTCGCCCAACCCATGTAGGAGGCGAGTAATATAAAAAACAAACGTATTTTTTCTTTATTTTTTACGTTTTTGTGTCACCTTTTTTCTGTTTCATACTTTGTAGAATATTACGTCTGACGCTCAGAAGTGCCTTAAAAATACACGTAATGTGAGGTTAATCTGTGAAACTCAATATTTAGCCAATGTTTTAAACTAACTATGTCTCTGTCAGACGTGCAATAATTAAATGGTGTTCAAAAAACGCATCGCCAATAAAGGAACAGCCGATATATGAGAAAGCGAGAAACCTCTGAGAAATGTTATAATTACAGGTGTCGTTGATTTGGTCGTGTGATTAAACAATAGGAACGGGTCTTCCAGGCAGAGAAACTCGACGTGAGAGGCAGCTTCACTGCGAGTCCTTTACAAATTAAACTCCTAGACCACACTAATGAATTATTATTTGGTTAGATTGTAAACGGTGTTCCAGACGATAGAAGATTAGTAGAGATCACACCGTTATCACACTGGCGCCAGAAAATTAAGTCAAGTGGAGCGATTGTTCTTTTTGGAGAAACGAATCCATTTGATTGACTGAAGCTCTCAACATATTCGTCACGTGATCAATAAATGAATAGAGGTAACATTGCACATAATAAGTATCAGTGAATAAACGTACACACTTAATATTAGCATCATGGTCAATAATAAATTAAATTTATTTTCCTAAGCATGTTATTTAAGTGGAAGTCATACTATCTTAAAGCAGATAGCACAATATGTTGTCTGAGTTATACCTATGTGCAAGTAAATGTTAGTTATTTCAGCTTTTGCAATGCGCTTTATTTTTCTACAAACTTTTATTTATTTAAACACATTAAGCTATGATTTGCAATCTCTGAACTGTGATTAATGTGAAATCACAACCATGTTCAGATAAGGAGTAACATTAATTGCAAACGTATTTTTCTCTGTATTTTTACGTTTGTCTGTCACTTTTTTTTCGGTTAATAATTTATGGAAGAACAAATAATTGTATTGATGAATGAGGTTAATGACAACTGTGATCAATTTTAAAACCGACACACCGTTTCGTTCACGAATTGAAGAGAGCAAGTCTGACAACTGAGGTAAAGGATACATTGTTGAATATTATGGCTGACCCTCAGAGCTGCTTTTCAAAATATAAGTAATGTGAGGTTATTCTGTGAAACTAAATCTTTAGCCAATGTATTTAGCAAACTACGTCTCTGTCAGACGAGCAATAATTAATGGTATATAAAAAAAGATTAACAATAAAAGAACAGCCGAAATATCAAAAAGCAAGAAACACCTGAGACTAGTTTTAATTACAGGTGTGTTTGTGAATAACGGAATGTTGATTTGGTCGTGTGAGTAAACAATAGGAACGGGTCTCCTTGACCCAGAAACTCGCGGTAAGAGGTAGCTTCACTGCAAGTCCTTTACTAAATAAATTCCCAGAAAACGCTAATGACTGATTATTTGGTTAGATTGTAAACGGTGTTCCAGACGATATAAGATTAGCAGAGATCACACCGTAATGACACAGGCGCCAGAAAATAAAGTCAAGTTGAGCGATTGTTCTTTTTTAGGGAGAAAATTTCATTTGATTGACCACATATTCGTCACGTGATCAATAAATTAATAGAGGTTATATTGTACATAATGAGTATCATTCAGTGAATAAACGTACAAACTTACAATTGAGCTTATGATAAATAATGAATGAAATTTTTTTCCCTAAATTTTACATGTAATTTTATTAAAGTAGATAGCAAAATCTGTGTTCTGTAATATATCTGAATTTAGTCCTCGCCCTCCCCGGTCACTCAATTTCGGAATGAATAGTAAGCCTATATTTGTTCAAATATGTTATTGAATATTTAAAAGTAGTTATACTGTTGCTGCTTTAGATCAGTATTCGACGATCTTCTACTGTACAAGATATGTTATGTCCTAGGGATGATTTTATTGAAAGAGTTTTTGTTAATTCAAAACACGAACAAAGTGACGATAAGACACCCAATTTATTCCCTTAATCTGATAAATAGCACCACAACAGAGCGAAGCTGTGCTTTTCTGGACATTTGTGTTTCAATAACCAGAGTGCTGATTATATTGTAAGTTAAAAACTCCAGTCAAACTATTTAATGAACTTAACCGAAGCTCTATCAGCAACCGATGCTGGACACTCGCAAGAAAAAATAAGTCGGTCCAATAAATACATAAATTTTAAGAAAATAATGTTATAACTCTCAAGTCGATAATAATATTATTAATTTGATAAAATAAATGTAAAAATATTTAGATTAAATTCGGGTCGTTTTACAATAAATAGATGATATTTCACAGTGAATGTTGAGCAGGCCTACCATTACTAATGCTTTAGAAAGTGGTGGAAATGATAACGCACGAGGAGCAACATGTCAAGTGGGTTATCCTTTCAACAATTCACGAGAGAAATATTATGCTGTTCTTTTTTATTACTTGCAGATTTTTATATCGAATCTATATATCAGTACATATTTTATTGTATATTAACAATAAATTCCTAAATCAAAGCTGTTGTGTTATTGTTTGCTGTATGACAAATTAAACACAGCAAGATCGTAAAAGAATGTGGAAATTTATAATTTTTCCTGGAATAGAAGGGTTATCATTGTCATTATTCTTATAATTATAAGTTGAAGGAAATACCTACAGTAAATAAAGGGACATCTCTCATTACGTCTGTAAGAAAACAAATGAGAGGGATCTCACATAGAATGACAGTACTATCATCTGTCATTCAGGTATAAAACATCTTTATATATCTCAATCCATCTTTAAGAAACCGAAT
>JAVFBW010076901.1:0-17119 GCA_034783835.1 Mopalia ciliata
TGTTATATTCAGGATGGCAAACCTAGGTTTCTGTTATATTCAGGATGGCAAACCTAGGTTTCTGTTATATTCAGGATTGACAAACCTAGGTTTCTGTTATATTCAGGATTGACAAACTTAGGTTCCTGTTATATTCAGGATGGCAAACATACGTTTCTGTTATATTCAGGATGGCAAACCTAGGTTTATGTTATATTCAGGATTGACAAACCTAGGTTTCTGTTATATTCAGGATTGACAAACTAAGGTTCCTGTTATATTCAGGATTGACAAACATAGGAATCTGATATATTCAGGATTTACAAACCTTGGTTTCTGTTATATTCAGGGTTAAGGAACTTCGGTTTCTATTATATTCAGGGTTGACAAACTCAGGTTCCACTTATATTCAGGTTTGACAAGCCGGGTTGCTGTTATATTCAGGGTTGAAAATTTAGGTTTCTGTTATATTTAAGGTTGACAAACTCCCAGGAGGATCTTATGGTCACATCTCTTCGTTGTTATACTGGCTGTGTTGACAGAGCATGTTCACTTCAAACTGGCCTCTCTTTGCCACATGAACATGACTACACAATAGAGAGATACTGACCCCTAACAACCGTTGGAATGTTCACTGTCTCTATGTGGTCACATCAGTCCAGGCAAATGGGCCAATTTTGCACCTGTATTTTTTTGTGTTCATAACTAGATTTTCTAACTCACAGATTTTTCAACCCATCCGCCTGCCTCAAACACAAATGGAAATACCTATTCTTGTTGGTAAAAGTAGTAAGTAATCAATAATGGACTAAACTGTATACTGTTTGATTTGTATTCAATGTCAAGAAAACATGCTTATTTGTTAATGTAACACTTGTCAACAATCACCGTTTTTGTTCATTATCAGGATGGTCAAATACATGTGATTGTTAAATTTGCTTAGTTTTATGTCCTTAGACACCATGACTTACACAAAGTGTTAGAGATTATACGAACTGGGGGCTATGCCCTGAGGTTGTGTATGTTAAGGATTTTGTTTAATGTTCTTGATTCTGTTACTCTGTGAAACAAAGTTATTGCCAAAGGTATTGTAATGTTTGTAGAGCCTGAATTGTGTTGGACTGGTATTCTAAAGGCTTTTATAACACATTGTTGTGTCAGTATGGTAAACATGTTGACAATAGCTTTGCACAAGGCTTCAGTTAACACCATTGCCTATTTGTACATGTAGTAATGACGGTCTACTCATTATATCCACACTAGAATTGATGATAGATTGAATCACGATTTTTCAAATGAGGTATATATATATAAAGAAAAGTGTGCATTCCTCCACTTGATATCAACCCAAGGCCTGAGTCCAGCTGAGCCAGGCAAACACTGCAACCATCTAATATCAGACTTGTCCATATTCTCTCTAAGTGAAGGCACTCAGCTTATATCCTTCTTCTTGAAGCATGGACAGACACACATGTACGCTTATGGAGCATATTTTCAATGAAACAGATATACCCCACAAGGTGGTCTACATGCTTCATGTAGGCCTACTAAAAGTAATTGATAGATATTTATAGGTAATAGAATAATAAGATGATGATCAAGAAAATACAGCAATATTCATGCAGGATATAAATAGTCAGAAATAGACAACAAGCCGTTATTATTAAAATTGGTCTACATATTCATCAGTTTATGGTTGTTTATTTTGGTGCTGATAACGTATCTGGAGCATGCAGAAAGTATGAAGGCTACTGATTACAGGTATTACATCAGATTGATTGAGAAACATGGTCTGTGCTACAGGGTCACCAAGTTCAATAGCTCACCAAGGGAAGGCTGGCAATGGTAATCAAAGCTTGTCTTACCCAGGGCCCTTTTTATTAAAATAGCTTTACTAAAGATATTTAATACCAGATATTTCAAGAAGATTTCAGGAAATGTGATATTTTATTGCACACCGTATTAAGTCCACGAAGCTATAGACAGAAGGAGGCACAACTTTCTTGCGTCAAATTGTAAGGTGATTGTGTATAACCAGATGTGATTTGTAGGCATTACACACTGACAAATTTTAGCAGAAGCAAAAGTCACAGAAAATTATAATTTGGCCTGTAAATTGTATAATAGGTGTAGTTATCAATATTATGGAAGCTCAGCAAACTAGTTTACCTGTCAATTTGATAGTTAATAAACAACACATAACCCATTACAGGGTCCACTTCAACTTGATAGTAGGTTACACACGACTGATTAAATAAAAAGCAAAAGTAGCTCCCAAGAAAAGTTAAAACGTTGGACCATATGGCAAAACTGACCACATACTGTGTAAAGTGCAACATGTATAAATAAACATGTATAAATAAATGTCAAATTTTCACAATATAAGCAATATTTGGAACCATCAATTTGCTAGAAACAAGCATGTAACACACATTCCAAATTCAATTTGTTTTTGCAGAAATTGCCAATAATGACACCGGTATGATATGAATGCAATACTGATCATCGAACACACAGGACTCAGACTGCTAGCTGTTAATCAACTGAAAAGAAATGAAAACATTCAAAGGCACAGTAGCATCTGTAATTACTACCAAAACTGCATTCTTTTCTGTTTGTATCATGTCAGTCAAATAGCTCAACTTTGATGTCAATTTTGTTAGAACATTTGTCTATTCACAGTAACTTCATTACATCTGATTTATATAACAATGCTGTCAGGAAGAACTAGATGAAATGTTGGATCAGAGCATTTACATTAACTTCATTACAACTGATTCATATAGCAATGCTGTCAGGAAGAACTAGATGAAATGTTGGATCAGAGCATTCACATGAACTTCATTACAACTGATTCATATAACAACGTTGTTGGGAAGAACTAGATGAAATGTTGGATCAGTCATTCACATTAACTTCATTACAACTGATTCATATAACAATGCTTTCAGGAATAAATAGATGAAATATTGGATCAGTGAAAAGTGAGTTGATTCTGAGTTAGTCAATCCAGTTCATATGATTTTACATTATTAGTCTTTAGGTTGTTGTCAGTTGAAACCACAGTTTCCCCACCCCATATATCTCCAGATATACCTACTCAGTTCCTTTACTTTCTGTTCTCCTCCCCCACCAATGTGTAGATACTAACACTTGGTCAACTGCCTGCTGGGTGATCATCGGAGCCCTGAGGGGTCTACACCTACTCCTTTCTATTGTTAGTAGTCAGTTTGAATGAATTGAGTCAAACTATTAGAGAGGAATGTGCCCAGACAATGAGAGTTCCACAGTAATGGTAAGCCCTACACACTATCAGAGAGAGAAATAGAAGCTGGTAAGAAGTGTCTTTCTGGTTGACTGATTTGATTATTAAGCACAGGTAAAATGTCCCATGTCAGATATAATCTTGTCTTACTTCTGTTCTGAGCTACATGTAGAGTACAGGTGGGCTAATAGCTGTTAGTGGAGTTTTATACTAGCACTCCATCTGCAATGTGAGGTTATTTCAGAAAGTGTTTGGAATACTTGGTATTTATAGTAATAAGGTAAGAATTGCTGCTAACTTAACAGTGTTATTTTGTCAGCACCCATCAAACAGCAATTTTAAAAGACAATTTTCAGATCTACCTATTTAAGTTGGTCAAAACTGATATACCTTTTTCTGAATATGATGCGATAACACGCTACTTTGTTGTGGTTTTTGTAATCCTATGTGATCTGTGATGTAAAGTTGTGCTGATATTAATGTAGTGGCTAACGTTCTGTGTGTTGATCGGAGTAGAGTTGTGGTTATTACTCTGGACTCTTGTCCCGATTCTGGTCACTGATCTCATGGAGATGTCAGGTAGTCAACATTCCTCGCCCAGATCTTCACTATAAACTTAAGAGATTAAGAAAACCGCAGGATGTAGGTGGTTAAAATTAGCCTGAGCAGGAGTTGAATTTCGTGCTTAATACTTCCAGTCTTGTGTAAAGCAGCCTATTCTGTTGTCTCTGAGGGCTGAAGGTAACTGTTGAGCCCTGTGTTTGTAACACATCGTGGACCCTTTCTTGTCTACCCTCCCATTTCCCTTCACTAATATCCTTAATATTTTAATGTTTAACGTTTAAGCTGTTAGCACACAGACATGTCAACATCTGGTTGTGTAGAGAAGAGATATGTGATTAGAGTTTATACCCTGTATTATTCCTTTTCCCTGTCTCCTATTTGGGAGATTTTCTCTGCGCCTATTTGTAAACAGGTCTTGTTGTTGAGGTTGAGTGGTCCTATTGCTGGAGGCTTTCACAGGCCTCCAAATGATCCCTATGCCGTGGCAACCGATTTTCTTTTGCTCTTTTGACATTTACACAAAGGTCAAGTTGACAGATGAGTTTTAACTGGGCTTTCAGAGCGGTGGTCAGTGCTATGTTTTTCTTCATATATTTTGAAGTCCAAACACAAAGCTGTTGAATGTAACTTAGGAAGAGTACTGTTACATCTGTTTCCTCTTTCCACTCAAACTATCTGTCTGTCAAGGTAGGCTTCTTACTCAAATTTTTAATGTCAAAATGAAATATTTCATTTGGATGACTTCCTTTTTCTTGAGATTGTTTTTAAATTACACTTACCTAGCTCTTTTAAATCTGGGACTGAACATGTCCCAGGTTAAATATATGTTAATAATGATACATATACAAAGTATCATTATGTATGTATTTTATGTAAATGTAAGTGTGAGTTTTGTCAGATTTTCTCTCTGGCCACTCCTCACAATCTAATATGTGATTATCCCTAGTCTGTCTGTACTTCATGACAATCAATGAATACCCAATGAAGCGTGTAACAATAAGTGCATGGTAGCTAAATAAGGACGAATCATGACAATGAAATGCACGAAGGAATGGTGACATGCCTAAAGCTCATGTTTTTTTATATCACTGTATTATACACTACACTCAGTCAGGTGAATTTCATTGTTAATCAGCAAAAGACAGGTGAAGTTAATTTCATACACACTCCACAGGAAATAAAAAATGTAGAATAATAAATTTTAAACGAGGAAATTTGTCTAAATCAGACTTTTTGAATCCGTTTTTCTTTAACTTCTTGTGTATGTATACATACACATTTTTTAAATGAGGACTTTTTAAATATATTTGCATTACACTTTTGATGAACTATTGTGTTAATTGAACTTGATTCAACACTGAATTATTATTATTAGCAATATTTTTTCAATCGTTCTGCATTTTATACTACATATAAGATGGTAAACCTGTAAGAAAAATTGATATAGAAAGTAGTTCAACCATAAGCTTTAGAGTACCCTTTTTCCGCTTCATGTGTGTGATATGCAATTTGATCAGTTAGTAACAGAAACACTTCAGGTATTTCATTACAATGAGCCTACCTGAATTCTAAACATGTTTCTAGTAAGTCCTGTGTACATAAGAAACGAGGCCAGATTCATTACAGACCAGGTGTGTACAGATGGATAATATTCACACAGGGTATCCTTATCTTAGAATAGGACCTTGATCTTATATTCTCCCTGTGATCTGATTCATTCAACACACCTTCACGAATACAGAAAAGAAGACAAATAAATACCAAACATACCATCTGTTATCTGTACATTCTGTATGAGGAGTAGGTTGAGGAGTTAAAAGCTCATGAAGGAATTACAAAATAGAGAAATGATATATGTTGTTCATTTGTCACACTTATATTTATTTGACGGGTTAAATATCACAATAAAGGGTATTTCACATACATGATGATTTTGCATTGCAGGAAAACTAACCTGTTGTACCTCTGGTTACCTGGAACCCTGAGCTGTACACTTTAATGATGAAATGAACTGTTACATGGCGGGACTGGGGTTTATTTTGTTTCAGGGTAAAAGATATACGTAAACATTTTCTGATCTATTGGTTTTTTGTTGTTGTAGACTGAAGAAGCATCATGGGACAAGGCAGTTCTCAGGAAATACGAGACACATCAACAATAAATAAAACACCAGAGAAACAACCAGAACCTCCAAAACTCAAAGTCAAACCTGTACCAAGACCTCCATCCTATGCTGTTCCAGAAAACAAAGTTTTGCCCACAGAATTGCCATCTAAGCCATTGAGAACTGTGTCTGCACTGTCAGTTTCAAACCCTGAGTTGAACAGTTTGTTTGTGAATAAAGATGACAAGCTGCTAGAAAACGACAACCTAAACTTGGATCATAATTTCTTCTCGGACAAAAGAGATGATGACAACAACAGTTTGAATGTGAACAATGTAAAAAACAGACGGAAATATCAAGCCCCAAGCCCTCCTGTTTCCAGTGATTTTACGTCAGATTTTAATCCTCATATCAATGCCCACAGAAGAACCAATTCCTTGGATAGATTGCCTGTGCATGGTCAAACTAAAAGACCCATCTCAGCTGTCAACCTGACCTCTAGTGAACACACAATATTGGAGGATCCAGAAGACTACAGGAATAACTCTTTGCCCCAAAAGAATACATTTCCATTGGATTATTCATATGCTGTTACTTACGCACAATTAGCTGGACACCGTAGACGACAATTCCAGGAAAAGCTTAATTCAGAAAAAGAACGTTTGCTGAAACAGCAAAGTTTGCCGAATCTCCACGAAAGTAAGATGGATTCAGAAATGGATACATTGAATTTAAATGGAAGTGAAATAGACCTTGACAACAATAATTCATCAAAGAAAAAAAAGTACAAGGCTCCTCCTCCCCCATCAGCCTCTCCTCAAATTTCAAAAAGCTCTATTATTTTAACAAGTCCTCACAAATCGCTACCTAGGATTGACAAGCCTCCTGAAGAACCCCCTGTTGATTATGACACTGGGGAGATTTCAACCAACAAAATCAATCTATCCAATGGTTTCACTAATGGTGACTCAAAACATGTCAAAGCGTCTTCTAAACCATTGTCAAATAATATACAAATAGATGAGAAGGAAGAATGTCACAAAGATAATCCACTTGTCATCCATCTTAAACAGTCTCCATTAGTAGCTGCATCTCCTAAATCTCCACCTCCAGTTAAACCCAAACCAGTACGTAGTCCAGACGCTGGCAAGTTTATGTTTCCATCTAAACCAGTGGGGATAAACAGTGATGTTGTTACAGTAAATGGTTATGTGATTCCTGAATCCCCAACTACTACCCATTCTTCCAAAGAAATGGTGTCCTTGAGTATTGACTCCTTCTCTGAAAAAGTTGCAGTAGCTGTACTAAAGCAGCCTGAAAACCCTTCTGTCTTCAACACTCCTACAGAGGCAAATCAGAGAATAATTATTTCTGACCAACCTCCTATTGATTCGACCAATATAGTATCACCATTAAAAACTATCGTCCATGGAACAAACTCACCCACGACAGTTGATAATTATAATAAGACTGAAACAATTGAAGTAAAAAATACTGAAAATGCAAAGAAAACTGTCTTACAGGAGTCTGTGACTAAAATTGAAGGAATTGATACTGAGGTGAAATCTGTACCAATTGGTTTCACTACTGACATTTTTGTTGACACGTCAGAGGTTAATGGTAGTAAAAAGTCAACATTAACAAAAACTGTTAATGATAGTGGAGAAGTTTTGCCACTGAGTGACCAAAGCTTTGAAAGTCGAACAACAAGTGATAAAGGTATAGAACTAGATTTACCTCCAAATAATGTTGTTGATGAGATAACAGACATTTCATCTCTAGAGCATGTTAATCAGAGCACTATGACAATGGATCTGATGACTTCACTGGAAAGATCTGTGTCTTCATCGTCATCAGACTCGGCCAAGCCAGTCTCACCACCTCTTACTCCAGACACAACTTCACAGCCTAAAATGAACAACATTCTTCAAAATGACATTATGGAAGCTGCCCAAGTACGCATACTCAAATTGAAAAAGCCTACTACAGTTGAACCACCCCAAAAGAGTCCAGAAGACATCTTCAAGGAGCAACTCGCAAAATTACACATAGAAAGGGAGGAGAGAATCCATCAACACGTAAATGAAAATCCTGCTGCTTGTTTGAACCAGAATTCTCCGTGTGCTGAGAAACCCCACATTGACAGGAGTGACAATGATTCTGGTATCCAGGCCTGCTCATTTTCCGAAGACTGGACACCAGAGCATGACCTTGACATAGAAGACTCTGATGATGAGCAGCGATCAGTTGTCACGAGCAGGTCTGGTCACTTTTATGAGGGCATGCGACCTAAGTCTGAAATTAAAGCTTCAAGCTCTTTCAGACCAAATGATTTTTCAAATGGCCATCCCAAGATTTTAAGAAAGAGTGACTCCGATGCAAGTGAAAAGTACAAAATTGGCAGTCTGAGACGTTTGAAGAATAATGTTCATAAGAGTGTTCAACAGGCCTTTAATTCCAAACCTTCGAAGAAACAGTCTAAGCTGGATAAGAGATCCTCTTTACCAGCTGTGAGTCAATCATCACCTGAAAGCAAACAGCCGATGTTCAGAAAACTAGATCCAGACTCAGTCTACAGTCCACAGGAAAACCAACAAAAACAAAATTTATCTGAAAGCAAATCTCCAGAAAATGGTTCTAAGCATTCTGAAAAAGACCAGCAGTTTGTGAAAAAAGCAGGTGTGGCTTATGTGAGTGGAAAAGGTCAGATTGTTCTTTTGCCTGATTTTGATACAAAAAAATCAGACAAAAATGGTGATGATGGTCATTGGGCTCCTAAAAGGTGGAAGAAAATGAAGAAATTCTCATACATGGCAACAACGAGGAAAAAGGAGAAACAAAAAATGGAACAATTACTTCAGGATCGTGTTGCGGAGCAAGAAAGACGAATGGAAGAAGAACGTCAAAAGCAGTTAGAAATGGAGAGAAAGTTCATGAAAGTGCGACAAGTAGACCAGAGTGAACTTGAAAAAATAAGTGAACAGATAAATCAGCGGAAGGAAATGAATTTGGGAAGTGGTGCATCATCAAGAAGTACATCTCTTGATGAAAGTCGTGATGATAATGAGCATGAGGAATCCACAATAAATGGAAATCTAAGAGATTCCATTAACCCAAATAATATTGAGAACCCATTGATGTCTGGATATCCTATCCCACCCCTCATTCAGGCACAGAATATCCAAATGGCAGCCAACCAAGCACAGTTGAACTCCATGCTTTTAGCACAAAATCAAGCGTACAACCCCTGGTTACATGGTCAGCCAATGCAAAACATGAGATATCCTGTATCTGTTGGAATGGGAGTGCCAAACTATGGTGCCATGCAAGGCCAGTTTCCAACTAGTTCTCTTCCATATGACATTAATAACTACATGCAGATGCTTGATATCAATGGGCAACCTGTGGCTATTCCCGTCAATGGGGGGTTTGTGAATGGATATCCGTGGGTAACACAGTCTCTTGATCGTAGACAAGTTAATGGTCAAGTTCAGTACAATACACCAAATTACACTAGCACTGTACCTGTTCATCATGCATCCATGCTGACATCCAACAACTACAACAATAAACGATCCTTAAAGCAACCTGGAACCATTGATGATTATGTTTTGAACCAAATGTATGATGAATATCAGAACGGCAGGAGACACACTCGAGCAAGTACATCTGCTGAGGAGAAGAAGAAGCGTTCAAATCCTTTATACTACTCTAGTGACGAGGAAGAGGAATATGAAGTGCAGGATGTTCATACGGGACACAGACACAGTGGGGGTACAGTGGCCCGCATCTCAGTACCTGGTCACCATCCTATCCTCAGTAGCAGTCAGCATCACTCTCAGGATGAAGAGATGCCTAGTCCTTGCAGTGTGACCTCTAGCTCTGCCGACAGTGGACCCACCTACTCCTCTCCTCATCTCAAAACTCCCCAATCTTTTACAAGGTAAGATCTTCACACATTCATTCAGTTTACGCTGTGCAGTATTAAAAGTACTCTTTACACTTGAGGTTAGGATGTCCCAGAATGAGATTTAATCAACTTAATCTGACTACCATGATTTTATACTTACTCAATTAAGTTTGTCTTTAAATTAAAACAATACCAATGAAATAAAAAAAAGAATTGCTTGCTTAATTTGTAGGTTTGATTGGTGTTTGAGGTCATACTTTAAGGGTATTTCACTTATATGACGTATTCCAACAATAATTGACAGGAGCACAACCAAGATGTGAAGAGTTTTCATATTGCTGAAAAGTTAATCTTCTTTCAGTGCTAAGCTACTCTTAAAACAAACAGCCGTTAGCCAGATGTCAACTTAACTGTAGGAGAACACAGGAATTATGCAATAATTTCAAAGAATTGTGTGGGGCAAGAATCTATGTATGCCTTGATGATTTTGTTTTTGTCACAGATCAGATGGTTCTCAGTTAAAATGACATAGGGGTGTAGTCAGTTCAGTGGAGCTTCTGACCCCTTTTTTAAAAAATGTGTAATTTTATTGTTTTGGATATTTCTCAACTTCTTCTTAACTTCCAAGCCCTCTAGATATGGCTAGTTTGTTTTAAATAGAACAGTGCTGTCTTTACTTAGCTTTGGAGGAAGATTAACTTTCAAACGTTAATAGAACAATAGTTTGGTTGTGGTTGTGTCAATAATTGCTGGAATACATCATATGGTTCATACCAGTGAAATACCCTTGACCACAGTGCAAAACAATAATCAATCAAACCTTTCAAAATTGCGAGTGGAATTGCCCAAATGCTTTTAGTGAGTAACAAGTATAACTCATGTGCTTTTGCAATTACATAACTATAGATTCTTTTCAGTTAATGGTATCTTACTACACTCTGGCATTTTATGAATTTGGTTGAATTTGCTAAAAGTGTAAACGTTAAGAAGTGCTTTGGATTCTTGAGGATGATTTTTATTTCCAAAATTTATGGCAAAAACGCCCAAGAAGAAAGCCATGTCATACAATTGTAATAATCTGAACGAAGTCCAGTGTTATTCCTTAATGACAAATAATGACCCAAACAGACAAATATCTAGTTAGACTTAGGATTAAATGATTTAATATTTTGGTCTTTTTTAAGACGATTGTCTACATTATAAATCTACATTGTAACACGCATTGAAAACGAGTTGTTTGCAACTGTTTAATTACTTGTTTGAGTGGCATTTAGAAGTTGGGATGATAACATAATAAGTATGACTTTATGGATTTTCATCCGCTTATAAACAGTGTTAGTATCTGCAGCGAAATGCTGCGTATGAATAAACCCAGAAGTTGAAAATCCATAAAGTCTTACTTATTATGTTTACTGTTTAATTGCACCTCAAAAGATAGAGAACTATGAAGTTTAAACACTTGTTACAAAAAAACTTGTCAAGTTCAATTTATGGTGTATTTCTTTTTGAAGGAACCAAGGCAGCCCTGATGGTCTGAATTTGGATGAAAGTTACAGCAGTGCGGACAGGTGACAGTGAACTTTGACACAGTGAACGTGTAATATTAAACAAGGAACAGTGAAGGCTTGTTAATATTTCTGGTGAACTTGTAGCGTTGATAATGGAGTTTAGTTGTGGAATAGTTGTCAACCTGTTTATTCAGCTGCTGAAGTGTATATACATCTAAAACAAGTTGTTTGTCGTATCGTTGGTTTTAAATGGTCAGGGGAGACTACTCTTGCATGTGTTGTATACTTGCGTGAGCCTTCAAAAACCGAACAATATGCTGTGGACACTCATTATCCAAAAGACATCTTTTTTTCTGTGGATACGAATCGGCTACAGTGAAGATAAATATTTTCATTGTCAGTTGTATGTGGACTTCAGAGAAATATTGTTTTCGAGTTAATCTAGCAATAAGAATTAGCAATCCAACTGCCCTTTGTTATTATTTCATTTAAATATAACATGTTTGTTCATTACTATATACTATCTGATATATATATAGTTTAGTTCATGGGAATGTATGAAAGAGATTTAATATAGAATATGTATTGTGATATTATTTAAACAGTCTACGATCAAACCCCAGAATGTGATTGTACATCATACACATACCACATTATCAATGTAAACTGTATGATATTTGAAATGTGACATCATAACTGTAAAATGTATAGAATATTTCTAAAAAAAATTGTATTATGAGAAAGAAAAAAACCCTATCAAACTAGTTTATGTTATATAGCGAATATCATTTTTGTTTTAATCACCTGGTGGATTTCCATGGTACTTACCTATACAGGTTGAATTACCTGAAATTACAGTAGTTTGGTTGACTACAGCTCAGAATACTCAAAGCAATATGTGTGCAACTCATAAGCCTAAAAAAGAATATGTTCAGTATATATTTGCAGTCCAATTAAACCTAAAAAAGAATGTGTAGGATTTCAAAAGGCCTTTAAAAAGATATAACTATCATAAGATGGCTGTTGTATACAGGTAAGGTCATTGAACCGCATGTTTATATTGTTATTGCAGAGAAAGACAATTTTGAGTGCCTGTGAATGATGATCTTTTCGTGGAGGAAACTTGTACATTTATGAAAACATAGCCAGGCCTTGCAGTTATGACATATATATACACCCATTTATTTATTTCTTGTGGTCCTAAGAGTGTTGTGCCTGTTTAATATCTTATTGGTCCTTAGAGTTAGGGCCCTGTTTAATCCCATCTTGGTCCTTAGGGTTAGGGCCCTGTTTAATCCCATATTGGTCCTTAGGGTGTTGGCTCTGTTTAATCCCCTATTGCTTCTTAGGGGGGTTGGCCTGTTGGTCTTTAGGGTGTTGGCCCTCTATCACAATCTCTCCCCACTGGAGACTTGCACATGTGTCTTTCTCTGATTTTAGAAAATTATATCTAGTAATAATGTAACAATGCATAACTACAGGTGCCTGTAAATTATAGTTATTTAAACTGTTACAAAGACATATCAATTCTAAATTTAGATTATTGTAGGGAGATGATACTCATATTTAGGATATATTTTCCCTAATTCATATTTATGTTTTTTAACAATATTGTATTTCATTTAGCTCTAAATATGGTTTGGGGTATAAAGAGTAGCCTCAGTTGCTAAATCTGTATTTGTTTCAAAACCTCATCAAAAACAGAATATATCTGATTTTGATAATCTCAATCTCATGTCCAAGTCCAATATAAATAGGGATGTATTCCTCATGTTATAATTAATAACCTATATTTATATAAATTCAGGTCATTCTATTGTAAGCCTTAAAACGGAGAAGTGGTCCTGTTTGCCAAATGTCCTGGGCTCAATCCCCTTTAGAGGCAAGCACATTTGTATTCGCATTTATTATAAATTATATATCTGTTTTTATTTCCTAACTTTTTATAATTGTATTTTATTCTTACAATATAATTGTTAAACAGGTCATTTGTATTTTTGTAATAAACCTTTACTAGTTTAATATAGCCTGTTGTTCATTCTCATATCTCGACAAAATTGAGTTCAGGTAAATTCAGTGATTTTACTTGGAGGTTATATGTGAGGAAAAGAATTTGCCTACGGGTACAATGTATTGTCTCGTATGTCTACATAGCTTTTAACTGTTAACACTATAGCTGGAGAACCAAGGACTAACCAGTCCACACATTCTTATCGTTTTTGTAATTATGTAAAAGTTTTAAAGCTACTTCTTGTGATACCATCAAAAAAGATACATTATTTGATTGTTTGCTTGCTGGATTAAGGTTTTATGTCATACTCAATGGTATTGCACTTATTTGACAACAGAGTTAATTTCACACTGTTCCTTGCTTAAATACAGTGAAAAATTGAGAGGAAACCTTGTAAAAAACACCTTCGCGATTGCCACAGTTTGAGGCTCCAATATGAAAGTTTTTTATAAATCAACACACCTTCAGGAAAAAAACCCCTGATAAAAAGATGCATATATATTATACATTTTATGTCCTTTGAAGAAATTTACATTTGATGAAAATTGATTTAAATTAAAAACAAAACCATGGTGTACTTTAGTGGCTATTGACCGAGGTAGAATTGAAAGTCGAAAGGCAAATACCAAGACTGTGATACTTAAGCACCCCAAAAGATTTTTATGGTGTATTTCTTTTTGATGGAACCAAGGCAGCCCTGATGGTCTGAATTTGATGAAAGTTACAGCAGTGCGGTTAAGTTGGAATCCTGAAATTGTAACTGTATTTGATTTTGTTTGTTTGTTTGATTGGGGTTTAATGTCGTACTCAAGGGTATTTCACTTATATGATAACGGATTGTCCCTTTCACACTGTTCCTTGCCTAATTACATTGGAAAACCGAGAAGAAACCCTGTAAAGACCACCCCCATGATTGCCAGAGTCATATCGTGGGACTCACTCATATACCTGAGGGTAGTGAAAAGACGGACTCGATCCTGTGAACGGCACATAGAAGTAGGCTTTAGTAAGCGCAGTTGCTAACCACTAAGCCATGGCCTCGTAACTGTATTTCCAATCAACTTTGTTTGGAGATTAATCATATTTGTAAACTACATTACTGATTATACAGATTCATTTCAACGATACAATGAAAGATGGCCATACAAACATTTTTGTGTTTGCAGTGTTTCATTTAACACATAGATCCTGTTTTTAAGATATTTTGCATAGGTCAGTAGTTTATGCTTCATTGAACTGCTTGTACTTTAACCAGAGTTACTGCCCTTCAGCAATAGATTATCCTTGATTTCATGGTTTCTGATTTCCAGATTTTTTTTGTGGATCATTTTGAGATAATCTTGAAAATTTTGAACTAAAAAAACCCATAATAAATTCTTTTTAAATCTCTTATCTCTGACATGGTATTCCTACAGCAGATTTATGTGTGTTTCATTATTATCAGAGCATGAACAAATTTCTCCTGTGAAATTCCTCCTGTGAGCCATAATGGCACATTATATTTGGAACAGAATACTTCTTTACACTGTAGACCGCTTATGTTTCCAGCATCAGGCGAATCATAAATTATTACTGGTTAAGAGGAGGGTGAACTAATAAAGGGGCAATATGACTCTGATAAGTAGACAATGTCATTGTTTACTTTAAACATGTGGAGGTGGTTTCCTACAACAGGTTTGCTGACCTACCATTTTAGGGTGGAAATAACTTAAGGCTACAGGCTTACCTACAACAACACAAACCATTTTGAACTATCCAATCATCATTGGAGTTTCTTACATTTGCCTATGTACTGTCTTATTCAGTTATACTCAATCCGTCATATATAATACAAAGAGTGCTTGATAATGGACCATCATGTGTCCGCTCAAAACAATTGATTTTCAACAAGCAAATAAATGGGGAGCAAAATATATGTCATGTCCTATACTCCAATGATAGTATTACTTTACACCACAGACAGTAATTGCGCAGCCAATAGCAAGCCTTGTTTAATGTCGGCAGACAAGTTTTCAACCATTCAGAACCAATTTGACATGAGCTACAAGAAGGATAGAGTATAAATATGAAGATGATCATGAATGATTTAATTGAATCAATCTTTCTCGAATGCTCAAAACTTAAGAAATTCTAACCTTTAACAATGATGCCATAGTAATTTCAATGCTCTTTTCTGCATGCAGGACTTAAAATTTTCATAGTCTTGTCAGTGATTTAAAATTATTATGAATTTTAAACTTGAACATCCCTAAGGGTTTATTATTTCTCTAAAGACGTCAGAATGGGCCACAGGCTAAAGCACTTTGAAATGGTTGTTCCACTAAATGTGCTTCAGTCATATTTTATCTCACATTATGTAACATTGCCTGTGCACAAATGGAAAATAATTAATAAAAAGAAAGTGAATCATGTGTTAACAAGTTTATTGCTGAAAAGAAAGATAAAGATGATGTTGAAAAAGAGTTTGTACCGGGATTTGTCCAGCAAGGGAGAAGTGAACAATGTAAAGAAACTACATGTAAATCATGCATGCTTGAAGCATAACAGAACTGTAGGACAGGATAAACCTTTCATAATGTAAACATCCATACCTATAAAACAAAAAGAGGTATTTTCCTTCTTTAATGTGGAAACTCCTCTAATCTTCTTTAATGTGGAAACTCCTCTAATCTTCTTTAATGTGGAAACTCCTCTAATCTTCTTTAAGTCTTTGGTAAATACACACTTCTTGGAGTCAACAAATAACTTGAACATAGTTGTTTCTAACTATATGTATCCTGCTCTCTCTCCCTTGTGCATTTCAAGTAATAAACAATTTAGCTGATTTAAACGCATCCTAATGTTAATTACAAACTATTATAAACAGTTTCTAATATAGTATTAATAACATCAAACAGGGCGAGTTTCAGAACTGGAAATAGTTTTAAAGGGAGTAGCAGATTTGAACTGGAACTAAAATCAACAATATTAGGCACTCAAAGATCTAATCACATGGTTTTATATTGTCAATATGTCATGGGAATAGTTATATTAGTCATTTATTATTTACACTAACAGTTTCTAAACTGTTGGGTATTTTTAGGGTAAGAAGATCTTTATGGTAATGATCTGATCAAAGCCCTAATAGAGTATCTCCTGTGTAGCTGTTCATCACTCACAGGTTCAAAACACAATTTTGAGTTTAAATAAGTCATTATATACATGATTTAAAATCAAAATAAAACGATGATAGGTATAATAAAAATGTCAACAATTTTGTGTGTTTTCCCCATACTGCCATAAATTATGATTATAAAATACTGCCATATGTGATCGATCCAAAACCGATTATAAAGATCCTGACTAATAAAATACATTAATACTATATACATGTACACTTAAACATGTAGCGAGGAAACCACACAAAACTTGATCACAGAAAGAAGCTACCACATAAAAAACATGTACACATAATTGTCTAAAACATATTCTAGAGACACTCAATGTGTGAATATGCATTGTAATATATATCTGCATGTAGATGGTTTTTGGGGTATACCACCCCAAAGCTGTAAATGGTATCAACAACAGTATACTGTCACAGTCCTTATTGGTCTCAAAACTGTAAATGGTATCAACAACAGTATACAGTCACAGTCCTTGTTAGTCCCACAACTGTAAATGGTTTATCAACAGTATACTGTCCCAGTCCTTGTTAGTCTCACAACTGTAAATGGTTTATCAACAGTATACTGTCCCAGTCCTTGTTAGTCTCACAACTGTAAATGGTTTATCAACA
>JAVFBW010077011.1:0-17115 GCA_034783835.1 Mopalia ciliata
CCTGCAGGTCTTGAAATTTACAGGCCCACCACAAAATCTACCAGGTTTTGGCCTGCGGTCCGGCTTAGTTTCCATCCTTGCAGTATCATGTCATGTCTTGACAAACCAAATTTCTGTTCAAGCTCATTATGGATGACAAAATTGTCATTTCCTTATTATTATTTTTATATTCCTTAAAATTTTAACTTTATTTCTTAACTTCAGCATCTGTGTTTAACGACATAAAAGCAAACAATTCGTCAGCTAGATAAAACATGGACCAAAATATGTTGTACTTACGGTACCAGAGTTGCTCCTATTGCCAGTCCATACCTGGTACATAAGGCTTGAGGGAAAACTCTAAAAAAAACATAAGAAAATGGAAAGAAATAGTATATAATCTGCTATAACATCAACAGTGCTTTTTTCTATAAATGGCCAGTTAAACTTTAAATAGAGGCGGGAACTTGTACTGTTATAAATTAACTATTAAAATATACGTGTTATCTAGAGTAATTGCTCTTCCTGAAAGGGTCTAGTTAGACAACTTCCTTTAGAAGTACATACAAAATTCTTCCTCAAAGACTATCGGAATTTAAAGAAAATGATCTCCACATCTTTCCAGAAACATATTGAGATTGTCCACTAAATCTCTCAGGACTTTCATGCTGGTAAGACCTTCCCCATTTTACTAATTGATTAGAATTTACGCCGCGCTTAAGGATATTTGGCCTACTTGACTGTGGTGTAATCCAACAATAATTGACACTAGCACAACCAAAATGTGAAGCATTTCAAAAAGGTTGGAAATTTTATTTTTCTCCACACCTAAGTTATGACAGCATTGTCACTCTTGCAGAGGGAAGACCTTCCTGGAAAGCTGAATAAATCACCCCAGAAAGATAAGGGAATCTACTCCAGGAAGTTCTGCCCCATTAGAACTACCTGGAGAGCTGTGAAAATCTTCCAAGAAAGTTTGGAGAAGCTACTCGGTTATATACTCCAACAAGTTAGAACTTCTTGGAGATCTGTGTAGATATTTGCAGCAATATAGAGGAAGCTACTCTGGCAGTACTGTAGCCGACTGTTGTTTTCAATTGGAGCGTTTCGAATTAGGAGGCTATGCCAAAGAGAGTGGCATTCGTTTGTATTAACATTATTGATGGTTAATAAATACAAGTTATTATATAGTTTATTATATAGCTTGGAATATTGCTATTTGTTACAGTAACAACTTTCAAAGTAATAACTTACTGTTAAGTTCGGGTTTTTTATTTTTTTGCAAAGGGATGTCTCTTTCAACTGTTGTTGTAACATTTGCTTTAAAGTTTGATCTAAGTGTATTATGTCATGTGGAGTTCTACACTGTCTTGAATTATATATTCGTAAAGACGATAGTCTTTTATTGAAATGTGTATACTTACTCTCCAAAAAGTAGTACAGCTGTCACAGATACTGATATGGCAATAATTGGATCAGAAATTCGGTCTAAGAAAATGGGCATAGCTTCTACAGCGGCAGCATTGGCTAACAACAAAGTCACTAGTAACAAATGATGCCTTTCCACCACTGGTAGAATTCGGGCTGCGTATTTCCTCTCTTTGGGTGACCCACCTGCTTTCATGATTTTCAAGGTCATCATATCCAGGGATAGTAGACCCATTGTTAACCCAGACACCAGCCCTAAATAATTACAAAATAGAACAAAGAAATTAAGAAATATTTCATAGCTTTTCAATAAAAATGCTAAACAATAGTATTAGAATGAATAATTTTTGTGTCTTTTAGAAAGTGAAGTTTAACAGTATTTTCCTTATTTTGGGATAAAACTTTTTTAGTTTGAATAGATTCTAGTTAAGAAAAGTTTGCAGGTTGAAACAAGTCCGGGAATCGAACCCACAACACTCAGAGTCAATTTGGTGCCTAACTCAGAGGGTTCGATTCCCAGACAGGTTTCGACCTGCAACATTTTCTGAACTAGAATCTGTTCAAACTAGTGTTATCCCAAAATAACGAAAATACTGTTAATAGCATTAGAAATATTAATAACGAAATTAAATTAATTTCTTTGTAGAGTGTTGAGTATGGACTGGGTTTGGACAGGTGAAACAGATTAAAGTGCAATTTGTTTAATTGTTGTTTATTACATTGCCAGCCTTGATTCAGAAAAAAAAAATCAAAATGTTCACAACTGCCTTTCCCTTGTGCAAACCCTTTATGTGGGTCACATGTTATAGATGTTACACACATGTGTGCCCTACTTATTGTAATATCAAAGCTTAATAAATGAATAAAAAATAAAGTTTGAATGTCAAGGAGTGTCAGTTCCTGAAACTTTTAATTCATACACAGGCTGATTGATATACGTTGTATGCTATACCAGGTCTTGGTGAGAAAGGCATTGATAAGTCAACTACAAGCTTTTTTTATATTCATGTATAGGAAAACCAGGGAACAAACTGAATGCTACAGTAGGCTGTTCGTGTAAGATTACGACCACATAGACATAGTATAACTTATCACAATACAAGTACATTGTTTGAATTCATACCAACTGTGTCATGTCTAGACAAAACCATAAACATTCAATCTGTTTTGAAAATTCTATAGGCTGGTTACCTTTGTCAAAAATCATATTACAAAGTACATGTGTATATCAGTTAACTAAGTGTTGAAACTAACATTTCCCGAGCCTGTCAGCTAAATCGGTATGTTGTTCAACGAAAATTTTCAATATTTGATAAATCACTACCAGAGTACCAGTATATCTTTTATTTCATTGATGCTATTTCACCCTCCTCTGATTGGTTATGCTCAAAATCATATTAAGGAAAAGCCTTCAGTGATTGGTTAAGGTCAAAGTCTATATATTATCAATTTTAGGCATATCCATATAATGAATTTAAGCCTTATTAGCCAACATAACTATAAATGGCAGTCGGGAAGTTAAGGGGAAGTAAATTGAATTGAAAATTTACAGGTCATATAACCAAGAAGTCTGTGAACACACGTTATGTGTGACTTGATCAAATACACAATGTATTTCGTGTCTTCCTTCTGGAAATTTTAAGGAGCGCACAGAGGAAGTGAAAAAAGTCTAGCATGACAAGATTGTCTGTTGAACATGAAGACTACAGAGGAAAAAAAGAGAGTAGTCACAAAATATGAATTTCGTGATTACCCCCTTACCTATGACCTCAGAGCATAAACTTTCCCTCACGCATACTGTTGTGCCTGAAAACGACTGTAGTCCTTAAATAGCAATGTCTGAAAATATTGTACCCCCTTACAGACTTTTGAAGTTAAAATGCTGTTTTTCTGCTAATCACTTTTGTGTGACTAAGGTATTTTTTCCCCTGTGGTCTTCACATTTCATTTACATTCAGTTAACATTTGGTTGATCAATAATACAAATAAACTACTTATGGCAAACAATTTCTCAGTTTATCTGCATGACGTTTCAGTATTGATGGTTTTGTCACTGCAATCCGGTTTTTCCAAGTCTGAGTCGGTCAAAAATTTTCAAATTCCTGTTAGATAATTACTAACTGCTCAAAATAATCCCACCATGATCTATCATTTGCATCCCTGGAAAAAATGACAAATTTCTTGCGACCACTAATTTTCAGGTTAAAAACTTCTCACCAGATCTCTACATATGGCGAATACAGTTCAAAAAAAATCTTAAACATCATATACTTCAGGTTTGACTTCAATATTGGTGTAGATTTTATCAAAAATTAAAAAAAAACAAAAAAAAACAAAAAAAAATTTTATTTTTTTTTTTCAAATTCTCACAGACGTAAGATTTTACTTTTGTTCTGTTATCTGATAATAGATAATAGATAATGTTATTTCCAAAAAGAAAATGAAATGGTGGGGATTAAAAAAATGTATAGCAAAAGCTGCAAAACAAACATGTTCCATACAATGTCAAAGTTAAATTAACGTAGTTCCAGCAAATTTGTCATTTACCTGCATTTCTTCCCATTCTCACAATAGTAGACAGAAAAGATGGAAATGTCTGCTTGTTTTATAGTGCTTTAACTTCATATTGAAAAATATTTTACTTAGGCCTAAAACGGAAAAATGCTGTGTTTCTTTTAACGGCCTGACAAAAATTGGGCCAGGCAGGCCAGGTTTTTTTTTGTTGTCAAAAAACTGATACAAATGCTTGCGTGACCGAAAACCATTACAAAAAATGATTTTGTATATGATAAATGATCATTGTATTCTGCATATAACTGTAACTCTAATCCTTCCTTCTTTGCACTATCATGGTGATGTGTGTTTTTGTAGTAGGTGCTTTGAACCAATCAAAAGTGGTTTTGGTTGTACATCATATTAATCATAAATTAACGACCACATTATGATCTAAATTGTTATTACCTTCTTGGAAAATGTCCAAATATCAATTGGAGTTTAGGCCATCCTTAAAAATATATGTGTTTCAGGTAACAAACACATTCAAAACATGGGTAGGTAGGTAGGTAGGGTAGGCATTTTTTTTTGTTTTTTCTTTCTTTTTATTTCTTTATCCCTGATGAGCACATTTGTTTGATTGGTGTTTTAACACCCACTTCAGCCATATGTCAGCCCTGTGAAGGCAGGAACGACAACTCAGGTAGAGATTCATAACATTTATCGACTTAATATGACAGGAGCATTAACTTAAGTCGTGGGATACACTTTGTGTATCACTAAATTCTGCTAAATTTTGCTCTGTTAACACTTATTTACTGCAAAGAAAAATCTACCATTTTAAGAAAATCGTTGAAAGATATCCGCTCGAGGATTGCCTTTCATAGTATTTTATTTATCTAAAAATTCAACCAAAAAAAAAATATTAAAACCACGACCCAATATTTTCATTTTTTGATGGGTGGGTAGGGTTTAAATACCTAAAACACAGGGAATTTTAAGGATGGCCTTATCAAGATCAATACATTATTTTATTGTTTACATTATTATTCAGATATGTACATATGGGACATACATTTTTAGAAATCAACAGCTGTGTTTTATAATAAAATTTGCCAACCAGATGTTGATTTGCCCATGGTCACTAGAGTTAAGGTAAAATACTTTTATCATTGATAGCTGTAAAACTGCCATACCTGCTAAAAGAACCAGCGCTACATATATAGAGAGGTAAATCCAAAACCATTTATCCAGGTAATTCAGTTTTTGTTCAGGGAGACTGTACAGAGTCCCATTACAGAGAACTCCTTCTTCCACAACACTGCAGTTGATGAAATCACGGACCTCCATAAATGTTATCACTGCTTGTAGTTATAGAGTAATTGGATATGGTGTCATGGGAACTTTTTCTTAGATTCCATTCAGAAATTCTTTTATCTTGTTTCAAACAGCTGTAGGCCTACTGAAAGAATAAAATGACCAAATTAGTGATTTACTGGTAATTGGTATTTAAAACCTTGCTCAAGGACATGGCCCTCAAGGACATCTTCCCGAGGCAAGGCAGAAAGATTGTTTATTTGATTGCGGTTTAACGTCGCACTCAAGGGTATTTCCCTTATATGACGACGGATTGTCCACTTCACACTGTTCCTCGCCTAATTATGGCAACCTTGTAAAAACCACCCACAAAATTTTCAAAGCCACATCATGTGACTCCCTCATATACCTGATGGTCGAAAATTAGAAGAAAAAAAATTATACGCCTCTCTTCCTTTCTTACCTTGCCTACATAGACAGTAAAATCAAAAGCATGCTACCAAAAATTGTCATTTTGCTTCACTTTTCAAATAACTGGGTGTCCAATTGTGACAGTTTTCCTACCTACTGCATGTTAAAGTTTCTTAAAACGGGGTGTCCAAATGAGGCAATTTTTCAATTCAGGGTGTCCAATTGGATTGGTGGTCTGCTTTTAAAGCACTTGGGTTCAGCGCTTCTACAAGGCAATCCCTACAGTTGAATTTGAAGTATGGCTAAATTGGGAATTTAGTAGACTAACTGGCCTATTACATGTTTATTTTCCCAAGCACATAATTTCTGTATCCTTATATTAGGTAAACATGCTTACAAATTGGAACTTACAGGACCTTTTACTAAAAATTCAGTCTACAATATGGCCAGAGAAAATTGCATTAGAGAAAATTGGTGAGCAACATATACCTGAACCGATACCTGTATTTCTGTATTTTTAACAAGGCAATTTCAAGTCTTGTTTGGCATATAAAATGTGTCTGGAAATTTACTGTATCAAATATTATTGGACAGAGCTAATCGAACCCATGATAGCCTGTAATTTAAAAAAACACTTGAATGGACACAGTTATTTGCACTCTAACTCTGTATCTCTAAATAAGGCTACAATGTATAATACTGATAGACTATTAGAGACACAGAACTCTGCATCTAATGTATCTACCATGATGGGAGAATATAGTCTTCCTTTGTTGAACAAATATTGTATCATGAATAATAAAAGTGAGGTGTATTGAATTGCTTGGAGCTATAACTATCATCTTGTTTTACTATGCAGCTCTCCTTTTTGAATAAACAGGCTAAGCTCTATTGATGCTTCTGCTGCAGAAAAGGGACAATATTGAAAGTAGTGGAGACACATTAGGCTACATGTAGGTCTACTTACAGCATAGCATGTGCTACCATAATGACAGTACCTGGATCTAGGTCTACTTGGGTACAGTGTGTACCTGTGCATAGTACATGTAGTCATCTGTTCTCATTAGGCTAACCAATTAGGGTTAACATCAATTTAAGGTTTACAAGAACTCTTCCTGTGTCTGTGATCTCCAGTCATACTGCATGGACAATACAGCAAACGACAAATTATCAGAAATGACTGTTACATATGACGGCACCTATCATGTATGGATATGATTTTGAGGCTGGGGACTGACTTGAAGAATTTATTTTGGTCTAATTGTAGAATTGGTCCGTCACCTGTAAATAGCATATAAACATGCCATTGTCAATGAAAGTCACAGTGCAATAAAACAGTCAAGTTTACTTTGCATTTCTGCTAATTAAAGGTCAAGATATTTTACCAAAAAGCCCAAATCACAACAATTTATCTGTCTACACATCAGTGTACGATGAAATCCGCCGCCATGTTGTTTCAGAGTTTGACGATATATATGTGTCCTTGTATAATTCATAACCTTTTTTTTCTTAATTCTTCCTTTTTTATTGATTCAGGGGGATCGGACTTTACTGACAGTTTTTTTAGTTTTAGTTCTGTTTTATTCGTCGATCTTTTACACTCAAATACCATTTCTTAGAGTGACGGACTCTACAACGGCTCCCAATTTTATTCGTTTATTTCATTTAAGCAAAGTTTGCCTATTATCACAATACACTATTACATTGACGCTTTTCAGTATCACAATACACTATTAAATTGACGCTTTTCAGTTACATCTGTTTGTCAGTCTTGAAAATTCTACCATTATTAGTACGCAAGACATTTAGGAACTTTAACTCGTTGTATCCAGACAGGAACATTCGTGGGTCCAGTTGTAAGCTGCGGATATGATGTAGTCAAGTTATGTAATGGCGATGCCTTGTCGGTATATACATAGTTCTGCTGCATCCATGCCACGTTGATGTATCCATTGCGTTAGGTAGAATATGTGATAACAAATAAATCTGACATCCGATAAATCAGTATGGTTGTGAATTCACATACCATTTGTTATACAACTGTCAGACGGCTGAGTGGTCGGCATTTGAACAACAGCTATTAAACTGGATGACATTGAGTCCAAAGTGTCCAATCATTTCACGTATATCAAATGGCCACAAATAACATACAGTCAGCCATTTCCCAGCTTTTCCAGCTGGAATTCTGCGTCTACATATTTGTCTTGCTCACCCCTTGATCATGCATGTAGAGGATAAATGAAGCGCGGAGTTGTCGCTGATTGACTTAACTCGCTATGAGTGTTTTCTCATTTTACTAAGGAATGATGTGCTTTGCACCAAATATAGACGTTGCACAAAATCCTATCAAATGATTTGCCTAACATATGATGAAGATAATAATTCTAGATTTGTTTCTATTTAAACATGATTAAATCCACACCCGTTCTTAGCGCAACTGCATTGACTTAATGTTAAATCATAAAGAATCAAAAAATATACCACAGGAAATCCAGGCCTATGTTTGGAATATGTAACATGTTCCTGTACTATGGTAGCCTTGTGTTTTGTGTTTCAGAATCACCCTTCGTCATGTGGCCTTTCTTCCCGGTGCTGATCTGTTTGTTTGTGGCGAGCGTATTAACAGTACAGCCAGAGATAAATCATGATAACGTTCAAGATACGGACCACATTGAGGAGAGCGGGGATGGTGGGGTCATCGAGTGCCCCTTCAACATGAGCCGTTTAGATGGAATGATTATGAAAGCTGTCGACAGGAAAATCGCTGAACTCCGAGCCAAATTTCTGTCTCAGGCGAATACCTTGACTTCAAGCAGAACCGAATCTTACGCCCCAGAAAAGGACAGTGAGCACATGGCAAAACGAAAAGACAAATTTAAATCACTCGAGTACCGGCTGTTCAAACTATCAACGGATCTGGAAGGAACAAAACATGCATTAGAAAGACAGACGGTTTTGTTGGATCGCTCTGTAGCGGCTACTACTTTACACCAGCGGGAGACTCGGTATATGTCTAACAGACAGGATAGGCTCGAGAAGTCCATCTCTGTCTTATCAACTAGACTAGACAAGCTTGCTCAATTAATCAGACCCGTAAATAATAAACATAGGAGACGACATGTTCAGAGAAATAACAAGGTCCACAAACAGGAAACAATTGGACAGTCCTATCCAAGAGGTAAGACGAGTAGCTGGTTTCACACTTATACCGCTACTAATAATAGTTCCCGTTTCCCAATCAACACAGAAATGTTAAATGTTAATGCGTCAAAGGCGGTATAGCAGATGTGTCATCTAGCCGAAAAGAATTTCATTTATTACTATAGAAGAACTTTAGGTGCAATCGCTATCTGTGATACCAAGGTCCACAAACCATGTTTAATGTTTTTATAATATCCAAATAGTCTCCAGATATTATCATAGGCGTAGGGGAGAGTGAATTTTTAGTGGACAGACTATTTTTTGGTCGAAAAATGTATCATTTGCCCGAAAATTATTGATCATTAATTAATATATATGTTAATTGTTATGGTGCGTATACCGCTTATAACCATATCTACAGAGTAATTAATGGAGACTGATCGAAGCACATATAGCCTCGCCAGTTGTGTGTCCAGCCGCACATCACAGCTAACCCTGGCGGATTAGGATTTTATAAAAGGGAGGTGGGTTTGACTATCGTTACTTAATAGGCGAGGGGCCGCCTAGGCCCCGAAAGCCCCGAGAATGAGGAAGCCTGTAGAGGCGATCGCAGCGAATTTTGGCAGTGAAAGTAATTCCCTAATTTCGATTGATCGATCTTTATTCTTAAAATTTTGATTTAAATAATTACTCCCAAAGAAGTTGAATTTTACATGCGGGCAATTCTGGAGTTTTTGAAGTTCTTCGAACATAGTGTTGATATGACATTTCAGAGAATGATACAAAGCTATTGAAGAGATTGCTACTGAATCTTAAACGCAGAGCTGCCGTTTATTTTGGCAAAACTATGAAAAAAAAATTAAAATTAAAAAAAAAAAAACTGTCGCGTCTATTAGCTGTAAATGTAGTTTCGTGGTAGCCATTGTCATTCAAAACCATCCATTCACAACAAAAGGTAGAGGGCCCACTTAGGCCCTGATAGCTTTCAGAATGAGGAAAGACTGAGCGGTAATCTATGTCAATTTTGGAAATATATTGTGGAGGAGAACGTTGATAAGATTGAGATTTTATTATCCATTTTTTTAAAAATTTTGACCTGATTAGCCAAATGAGAATTTTATGAAGCGAAAGTTTTTGGCCAAAGTTACGAAACTAGTGATAATGTCAAAATTAAAATCATTTTAGTTTGAAATATTAATTTTGCTAAGCGAAACCTTTTTATGGAATGGGATACTAGTATGTTGTTTTCCAGTCATATACTGCAAAACTATCGAACACAACTCCATACCGTATAAGTACATTGTCCCTATTTAATTCAGCCAGCTTTTTTTTCTTTCCTTTTTCTTCCCTTTTTTGAAGCCCCGAATGGGCGCAGTCTAGTAGGACGTTCATGTTAATCAATCGGCAAATCACATTCAAGTTAATGTTTATGCCACTCAAATCCGTTAAATCACAGTTCAGGAAGACGTTTTTGTGACCCAAAGCCGCCAAATACAGCAAGACAACAATTCAGCAAGACATTCACGATTCTCCAATCAGACAGTTAAATGTTTCTTTATACGTTTTTCATTAAGACGTTATGTCTGATCTCTGTGTGGAATACGGCGAATGAAAACACCGAATTGCATTATATTTAAACTATATACCTGTAAACTATCGAAACACCGTTATACCCATTGAAACAAAAGTAACAGAAATATTCAAAGAATAACCATGGCTTTTTCTTTTTCCTTATGATATAGTCCTGATCAGCTTGCTTTTCTGGGGTAAATTTCATGATTTACGATAAGTAAATCCTTATCTATCATGTGTGGGATGTTTTGCCCAAAAAATATATCAGATAATCAATGCCTGAGTTTTGCCCATAAAAAAATAACGTAGGGTCCCTATGTCTTTAATCACATTTCTGACATTACATTCAAATAATTACAGCTGAAAATACATAGCTGTTGCTGGTTTATATATAATCAAGTAAGATAAAAGAAAATATAAACAATGACACTTCTACATATTGACGTTTGTCTGATAATTGGTCCGAAAAATATCTGATAATTTTCCAGAGTTTTGCCCGAAAAAAAAGTGTAAAAGCTCTACATATTGTCGTTCTTGTCTTATATTTTATTCGAAAAATATGGTAAGCTGCCCGCATTTTGCCGAAAAAAATCACGTTTATTTTTAAAGTTTAACTGCCCAAAGAATTTTCTTCACCTGTTTGTATATATATATATAACTATGTCTCTCGTTAAAATTACTCCTGATTATGGTTTGATTAATAAACCGAAACGTTGAGTCAAAATTAATTCATTATCCTTCTTCAAAGTTCTTATTTTACTTTACTGTGTTATACTCCTGCGCGGTAGTCATAATATTACGCAGTGATTAGTTTCTACTTTCTATCTCAATTGTTTACACCAATGTACCAGGACTCTACAGTAAGGGAGATAACTCTGGAGTTATGCCTTCTTCCTGTGTTATTCCCCTTGCCCTTGGGCTCAAAATAAATAGATCAAAAATCATATTACAAACAGTTGAAATTTGAGCTTACAATTTAGTTTTCCCTTGTTCATATCCAATAGGCAAATCTTAAATTGCCAATTTCTAGCATTTCAGTTTAGAGCAGACCTTACATTTTCCATGGCGTATTTCTATATATAAAAAAAATTCATCTTAGAAACTTCAAATTTCTACCTTTGTAAAGAGCACAATGCGATCCAGTAAATGTTGCCTCATTTTTTTTTAAGTTCGTCCTTGGTTTTTTTAAAATCTTTTCTAAAAGTTGTATTTTACATTTTTATCAAACTTTCCAAGATGGTATAGACAGACAAATCCCCTGTGATCGATCTAATCAATCACTTTCAGCAATTTTAGGAAAAAACATAACTACGTCCCCATATGCCGAACTCGTTAGCTGAATACATGTCTGTTCCCCATTCAGATTGTGATGTCGTGTATAAGAGAATGGGTCCGTTATTAAAGAAAGATTTCCACATCCAGATTAAACCTCACTCAGCCCACAACAGCTTCATGACACTCTGCAAAGTCTACAACCGATCAGGTATAACTTTTAACACCTGTAATTATCTGTTTAGATCTTTCTGTGTTGAAATTTCCACAGGTATTCTCGCCACTGGTATGGGTTAATACCGACACTATTGCGTGCATATGTTAAATTAATTATGCAAGTGACATATTATTAACACATTGAGACACAAGTATGCATACGCTTTTTGTGATTATAACTTAATTTCTGAACTAGCGTAACATTTTAATATTTATTAATTCTTAAGTTACTTGGGGTTTATCTAAGTGAAATTAATAAAGAAGGAGCCGTTATCTTAATTTAACTACATGTTCATGTATGTTTAGGTTGGACAGTTATCCAAAGGCGATTTAACGGTTCTGTGGATTTCTATCGTACATGGAAGGATTATTCCGAGGGATTTGGTTCCACAGATGGAGAATTTTGGATTGGAAACAACAACATTCACCAGCTTACTAAAAACGGTTTGTCAATTTGATTTTTGTATTATACGGAAAGACAACTTTGCCTGCCTGCACCGGGATTTGAACTCTGTTCAGACTAGCAGGATCAGCTCTCTAATCGACTGAGCTAAACACAAAAAGGCGCACTAGTACTGTCATTTATTCTAGACAAAGCATCACGTGACGTTAAAGATAACACGTTGGCTGACTGCCTATGCATGACAGGTGGCGCGAGGAAATTCAAGAAACGCCACTCGTGCACCTGACTCAAAGGCTTACAGTATATCAATCTCAATTTTTTCATCCAGGACAAGGCTTCAAATCTTCCTGTGTGGCAACAACTCTATACAGGGTCACTATCTATTAAATATTTATTGCCAACATTTGCAATTTTATAAAGTATTCACAATACTGATTTACAGTCAAAGGGCTACCTATATTTTAACATTCCTCTTTAAGAAAATCAATTTACATTTTCAGACGAAAGGTTCTTGTTCTTTCAATTCATTCATTAACGTTTTGTACAATTTCAGGTCAGATGTCATTACGTATTGAATTAGAAGACTGGGGTGGCCGGCATTACTTTGCCGAATACGACAATTTCAGAATCGGAAGTGAAGAAGAGTTATTCCGCTTACATGTAAGTGGTTTCCATGGAAACGGTGGAGATTCTCTGACATCAACTTGGGAAAGTCACGACGGGTATGCCTTCAGTACGCATGACCGGGATAACGATGGACGTTTCAATGACAATTGTTCGGAACACTTCCACGGGGCATGGTGGTTTAACAGCTGTTTTGCGAGTCACTTAAATGGAAAATATTTACAAAAGGAAAAACACAAGAATTTTTTCAATAGAAACGGGATTCAGTGGAACACATTACATTCATATGCTTCTCTCAAGTCCACCACAATGATGATTGGCCCAAAACAATCGTATACACAAACGTGAGGGTGCGAATTGTATATGTTATAGCTTTAAAGTTTGACAATGCTATTCCTATGTCTCAGTGACCTGTGAAAAGAATGTGTTCACATGATGATACCTTATTCCACGTGACAACGATCTTCACGCTCATGTTGGACTTGTATTGATATATGGTTTAGAACTATAATCCATGTTAGTTAAGGAGACATGCCTAAAGAGACACCCATTTATTTTATGGACTAACACTTTACTTTCCTTACATGTCATTTTGCCTACTTTGTGTCATCTTATGTCTGTAATAAAGTGTCGAAGAACAAAGACGATGGGTCGTCATTATAATATACTCTGTGTGTAGTATAAACAAATCTGTATTTGCATCAGAATTCCTCTTATAGGAAATGTCGGGCATTTGTGACTACAAAGGCTCGGCAGTTTCCACCCTAGGCTGTTTCTTAGTAATTAATTGTGGAGTACTTTGTCTTACGGTTGATGGGGATGTCTCACTGTGATTCGACGTCCGTCCCTTTAACCGTTCATACCATGTAGATTCATCGGAAGCGTTTGACTTCTTGTTGTCCTGGATTACTGGTGACATTGTTGTAGAAGTGGAATAGTTGTCATGTTTAGCCCGACTCTGAGTTGAGGAGTAAAGCAGCCACATGGAGACACGTGGTTCAGATTTTACCTCAACAATCGACAGCTTCTGTGAACCAAACCCCTCGGTTCCAGTATCTGAGTTATGGATCAGAACTCGAGGGTACAAGCAATCACATTTACACACGAGGGCCTCATACACCATGGACGGAATCATTGGATGACTGGTATTCGGAAAACAGTCACAATGATCTATGGTGTTATTTGATAAAACCGGCATAGCTCTCGACTTTATCTGATAAAAAGTTATATCCGAGGTGCCATTACTGATTAAGGAGACCGAAATTCATCTGTAATATAAAATAAAAGCATTGTTATGATTTTAAACTAAACAATGAATTACCTGGATAGTTGTGGATATATATCTTCGATTTTACTAGATGGACAATATAGGTATCAAACGTAAAATGTAAAAATCTAATGACGCCCTATTTAATTGTTTGAATGATACACACGAACTGTAATAAAAACTCTGATGTTTATCGACATAGCATACAGTTCTGTTACACTTAACACGTAAAATCCGTTGTACATTTTATGAACATCAATCTTTAAAATTTAATTTCACCATCAGACGTTCAGAGTTCAATATTAAAACGCGAAATATGTTTATGGTCAATCGGCAAATAAGTATTAAATACAGATAAACGTTATGTTAAAATAAGTGGAAATTATGTCGTTGGATAGGTTAATAATTTTGTTATGCCTACGTTCATAGAAGGAGCCATGTACTGTAACAAACATTACATGTGTATAAATTTAAAGTTTAGTGGCAATACTGTCCCGATTTAGTTTTCCGTATAAACACACTAGAGTGGATTCCATCTCTAAGATTCAGCATGTAATATTTTGTGAATTAGTCGTCACCCAAAGATAAAGAAATACCACACAGCGTACACTTACCAGTACCAGATTTCAAATATTCAGATCACTGTAAAAAGTGCACAGATTTCTCATCAAGTGACACATCCTGCTGGTTATTATCTTGATGAAAAGTTGATAAAGGAATATAGAAATATCAGGTTTAACTCAGTGTTACAAAGTACTACTGGACTAACTTCCCACCAAAGACAAAACGTGATTCTATCCGTGCAATTTAAGGGTGCTTTGCATTTGCAATAATCAGCAGGTACCACATGTAGCTGTTGAGCGATGTAATATTAATGGATCGCGATATACAACCGTTCATATGTGTCTTAAGTTTCGCACTGTTTCTGATAAGAAACACTTTTTAATAACTCAGTCAATGATAACGGTGGAGTTTAATTGGTCCTTTTCAAACCAATGCCAACGTTACAACAAACAGGTTACACTGACTGGCATGTTAACACGATAAGGCTTTAAAATAGGGCATTATGGAATATACTATCATGTGGGAGAAATGATTTCGAACACAGAACAGCGCATGTGTGTAACCAGAAGTCTATTACATACATATAGATAAGCTAACCGGCATTGGGAACCGAGCCACCTGTTATAACGTATCATGTGACGTAGCGCACAAGAAAACGCAACTTTAAAAAATGATGCATTATGGGAAACTTCTGGCATTCCTTGATCATAATGTTTCTAATTAAACGAAATGCATTTACCTATATTGCAATACGTGCCTGCATGTTAAATAGACCACGGACGGCAAGTAAATTCACAGATATTAAGCCAGTCGTCCGAACGAAAACAATTGCTATACCCACTGGCTGATCAGGGATGACATTACCCAGAGTCCCTCACATCTAAAAAGACACAAGTATGAATTTTGACATCACCGTTTCTTGCTGGTCTACAATGTTGTGGATATTACTATACTTCGAGTTAATATACTTGTGTAACATATATATGGGAACTTCTTTTCTGTTTAATATAATACAGTGACATATTCTGATATATGTACACATGTCCCTCCGTTCGTCGGTCAGAACTGCTTGTGAACACGCTAGCTTGAAAAGAAATTGACCGATTAACTTCAAACTTGGTATGTAGCTTCCTCCGGGATTGCACATCAATAAATTCCATAAACGAAAATGGCCAGTATTGCTTTATATGGGAAAATTTATGCCTGAATGTGTTGTGAACTGGATAAGTAGAGAATAAATCAAAGATGAACTTCACACATAGAATATAGCATCCTGTCTTAAAGATAATAGATAGAATTAAATGTCATGGAATTCTGTAAAACATACTGTTAATGGGCCCATTTGCATACGTTTACAATATTTATATCTGATATGTTGAGAACATGATCAATCTGTAAAAAATTCACCAATTAACTTGAAACTTGAAATAAAGCTTCCTCCGGTTACGACAACAGATGGAATAGCATTTCACCCAATTCAATAAAACAAAATGGTCATTGTATTGATTCTACAATATTCACTCGTTTTTTGCATACATGACAGATAAAGAACAAATTCAGCAATTCGCTTGGGATTTAGCTTTCTTCTGTTAAGACAAAGGATATGTTCGCAGTTCACCAAATTACGCAAAAAAAGACCGTCATTGCATTTGTTCCAATTTAAAACTTTTGTGCTGGAAACATAATAATTTGAGAACAAATAATTAAATTCAAACTTTTCCAGTGTGTCCTTTCCACAAGATGATGAATATCACTTAGTTCAATAAAACAAAATGACCACCATTGCAAATTTTAGCATTATTTACGTCTGTATTTGTTCTGAACTGAAGGTTTGAGAACTAATTCAAAGAGAATTGGAAAACAGATTGTATTTCATCTATTTTCGCAAACCAAACTGTCCATCAGTTAAATTCAGATATTAACTTCAAACTGCCCTTTTTTTGCTTTTTTGTTAACGCTATATATGTTGTTGAATTTCACTAGGTTTCACAAAAATTATGGCTGACATTGCATTTTGCAGCTTAATGGGGATAAACATCATAACTGTACACTCTGAAGAAAAAAATGTTATTTCCGAAATTATGGAAACTCTTCACATCCTGGTTGTACTAGTTTTCAACTGTTGTTGGAATATATCACAATCATATAAGTGAAATAACCTTAAGCACAGCGTTAAATACCAATTAATCAATCAATCAATCAACCGATCTCTAACTACTACAGCTAGAACCAATTCCGAAAGGGGATTGAGTTACAAAATAATTCCTGTTAATTCCATTGATGCACCACATTTGAGGTTGTAAGGTCGATTCCCACAGACTGTATGTCACTCAGTAGGATAGCAGACACAGTCCTGTACACACAGCTAGTTGAGTGGACACGGTTCCTGTACACACAGCTAGTTGAGTGGACACGGTTCCTGTACACA